>MU226529.1:1114948-1131766 GCA_018584345.1 Thuja plicata | reverse complement strand
ACTGGCACGATTCGGCGTTTGGTGAGAGAGATTGTAGGTACCTTGACTATGATGCTCCCTCACAGAGATTTCGTGGTTGGGTTTGCTAAGAGGGCCACCCAGGACCCTGTCCAACCAGTTGTGTAGTGTTCGAGATTGGAGCCCTCTTTGGGTTCGTGACTGGGGGATGATGAGCCTCTGACAGAGATTGGAGCATTTTATCGTCGTTACATAGTGAGGAGTACTCATTATTTTTCCTTTGACCCACATGTTGATGAGTTGATGGCACATAGATGTGGGTTGGCTCCTAGTCTTTATCATCTGTTATGTGATGGGTTCACTTCATCAGCAGTTGATGGGAGTTTTGTCTGCAAGTCAGCTACAGGTAATTTGCAGAGTTATGGTGACTGCAGAGATTATACGATGGGTGGATGTCCGGGCCCTGGTACAACTTTGTTCAGGGGTATTCATCACTGTTGTGCAGATGGTCTACACACTCAGTACAGGCTAGCTGGGTGCGCAGGGGGAGTTCAGTGTGTACGGGATCTGAGTCACCCATACATCTTGAGTTTTGATGATCCTGAGATTTATTTCTCTTGGGATCCGAGCAGAGATAGATTCAGTACGGGAGTGTGGGTGAGTGGTTGTTATGGATCTTTTTACAGAGTCATCCCGTTTGTATTTCAGGGGATGTTACAGGAGCCTGCACTTTGTGCCAGAGGCATGGCTTATAGCTTTCTGTGGGATCCAGGTGGATTGTGATGTTTCTTGTTCCGATGATTGCTTGGGGACAAGCAATCTTGGGGAGGGAGGACTGTAATGTCCCCATTTTTAGCAGGTCATTGAATTGATGGTGCCAGGTCATTATTGCAATCCTTGTGGTCTGGCGAGGTGTTTAGAGGGTCATTGGTGTGAACTTACTATTTATAGTAAGTTAATGGATAGTTCCGATGAGCTCAGATGAGTTAGAGGAGTTGAATGATGCTCTCGGTTTTCATTTCCGGCTTCCGGTTTGGGCTCCAAGAATCTTGGAGAGCGTCTATTTTAGTAAGTCACCTCGTCAGGTTCATTCATCATCTTTCATCATCAGGATCACTCCTGTGCCAACAAATTTCGATTTAGATGCTTCTTCAGTTGTTTTCGTAAGACGGGTGGTTTATTATTATTATTTAATTAAATTTGCTAAGGTTGCCATTTTTGTTGGTATTATATGTTGGATACCTCAGTGTTATAGCTCGTTGGAACTAGGATGAAAAGTTTTAAATCTTGGGCACAAGAAACAGGGATCGCGTGTGTCATAATTTCATGATATTGGTGAAAAGGTCATTTTTTGGAGCCAAATGAGTTAATAAATTATATTATTCAATATGTGCCTAAGTATAGAAAGTGTTTTAAGTGAAAAGTGTGTGAGAGAAGACACTTTTTAATTATAAAAGCAATGCTTTGTGAAAGGAAAATGATCTATTGAATATTTTATAATTTTTCTTCTTGAACCTTGGCCTAGGGTTTATGAGTTCTTCACTACTGCAATTGTGCTGAGGTAAGCAATTGCAAGATCTCTCTACTATATTTTTGTGGCTAAGGAGAGAATTGGATTTATTTTGGAGATTATTATCTGAGAAAGATTACTGATAATTAATTGGCACATGAAGAGTGCAATTAATTTTGAAATTGGTTTTCACATTGAACTACGGCCTGCATTAAGAGGTCGATCGGATTGAAGCTTACTGGAGATTGAACTAGAGATTTATTGTTTGGTTTATGGACTGAGATCTTACTGTATTGGAGCTGAATATTTTTTGGCACTTGTGGAGTTTGGTTTGCTACAGACCTTTCAAGAGTTTGGAGGTTATATGTTGGTTGAGAACAAATCATTTTGAGAATTTGTATGCACTTTGAATCAACGTTCCATGTTGGTGAATTGTGCTTGTATGGTTCAACGTTAGGAAGTGGAAGTATTTCGTTTGGCTTTGACTGGTTTACAATCCCTTCCTCAGCTTGAGTTTTCTTTGGTTGTTGCTGCATGTTCATGGAGTGGTAATTTACTTGCAGCCGCGTAGAGAGATAATATGGTGGCGTTTTTGAAATCTGTTGGCAGCCGCTTGGTTACAAGGTTGGACTTTATTTATATCATTGCCGTGATGTATCTGTTTGATAAATGTCGTATTTAGTTTGACAAATCCATAGGCTAGAGTTGGATGCTATTTCTTTTTCCTATGAAATTGTATTGGCTGTTATTCATATTGAAACGTTGTATTAGTTTCATCTTGGATGGTTGTTTTCATACTTATTTGGGAATTACAAAAAGGAATTATATAATTGTTTTGGAAAAAATATCAAATCTCTTTATTTTCAGAATTAGAAAAGTTGTTCATATTTTGTTATCCAGAAGGAGCCAATCAGACACTTTACAATAAATCAATGCTAAGATAACATTCTAATTAATTTAGAAAGAATATAATCCATAAATCATATTTTTTATATTTTAAATTTTAGATATAACTGATACCCAAAAAAACTCTAAAAATTGTAATATAAAACTTTAAATTAAAGAATATGAATATTAAAATATTAATTCATAAATCACATTTGTTATATTTGATATTCATATTTTCAATTTTCACATTTGTCATTTGAATACTACTAGTAGACTTTAGTTATCATGTTATACATCTTTATCTTTTTAAATCTTATAGTAATTACTAATTTTTCAACTGCTAATAGTAATACTATAAGTAGTATCATTATAAAAGCACCACTCTCCCACCGCTCGCCCACCATGCTCCTCTGCCGTTGTCCCCCTGCCGTCTCCCTAGAGTTCCAAAACTTAGGCCCCAAGTACCACCATCCCCGAAATGTGTTTCCTTGTCCCCCGAAGGAAACGTCCCCAAACCCCGTGGAACATTGCTCCTTTGTCCAAAATTCCAAATGGATTTTCCATTCAGAATTCCACTCCATTATTCTCTCGTAGGGTAACTGTATTCCCTTGGACTACTTGATATCATAGAAAACCGTGGTTGCTAGGAAATTCCATGTGCTCCTAGAAATTTGAGACAATGAATCTTTCAGTTGTGTGAGCGTTTCCTCAAAACCTTTGTATTGGCATGGCACCTATAATTCTTTAGATAAAATTCCCGAAATCGGAAATGTTCTTGCAGAGAACTTTAGAGTGAAATTTTCTTTTTCGGGGAATGACGACACTTTTTTAGTTACAATGACTTGTGCACCAATAACCGCCGAGTACGAAGTCTGCATAGTAACCCAACTTCACCAAAAAATAGAAGATGGACGCTCCTTAGTGGTATTGCGTCCTCTAAACTTGCAGTCTGATAATAGATAAATCAAAGATGATGGTTTCCAAGCATAATATTAAGGAGTTTTGACTCTAACATAGGCCCCTAAAGAAACACATTCTTCACCCAGTATTCAACCAGATTGAATCATCTACACTAGGAAGGAACTCACACTGTAGACTAGTTGCTAGTCACCCAAAGATCTTCAATCCCTCATTTATGGGATAGCTTGTACCTATTATGTTCAATACTTCTCATAAGAACTCACTCAATGAAAGACCCCTCAACTATGCTCAGCAGAGAAATAAACCGTTTCTCAGTAATAGTTGCATCACTTCATTGCTTGGCATTTGATATTCACGCGGCCTCAAATATTTAGCTCGAACATATTGAAATTAAAGAACGTTGCTTATTTTATGAATCAATATTTTTATTTGCTTAAGCCGATGAATGAAGTCAAATTGAGAATCGGGTCCCACCTGATATATCAGTCCCAAGTATTTCAAATAACCATTGCCTTAGTATACTTCATGAGCACCCCATCTTAATAGCTTTGTTCCTTAGTAATATTGTGCCTCCATTTAGATTCGACAAAACACCCAGTTTCCACAGTTACAATGTTCTGGACTTGGTACGGTTCGTCCTTGGAAAAACTTTAACGCACCTAAATATTCTCATATTCAGGCATACACCAGTAACTTGTCATTTCTTTGTTCCTCATAAAAACGCCATAGGTTGGCAGGAGAACGAGATCTGATACCATTGAAATATCCCCTATAGATATTTGCTCCAAATCTTACGAAACATTCCATAGGGATTTATACGAACATTTTACAAGAAAACTGATTTCTATTTATCCCATAGATTATATTTTAAATTATATAAAATCAAACTTAAATAGAGATATGAAATTAAATATGAATACTGCCATCAAAATAGATAAATTATTACAACCTTGTTTTCCAAACAGATATAAATATCTCTATTACTGAAAGTTTGTCTTCAGATGAAGACTTCACAAAATTGCCCAGTTGTGAACTTCGCCGCGAATCCACCAAAGAAATGAATTGGGTTTCGTCCAATGAAATCTTGAAGGTTTCCGTCCTTAGGTTTCAAACTGAAAGCTAGAAGCTCCCAAAATCTCCAAGAGAAAATTAAGAAACCAAGCATGTTCGAAATGAGCCTCTCAATGCTCTTTAATAGCTCATCCCCATGACTCTTCGTTTTCCCTCTTCTTGTCTCTTGATATTCTTTTCCTTTGTCTCTTTATTCCCCTCTTTAATTTGAAATTAGGGAAAATTTCAAATAATAATAAAATGACTTTATTATGTTTTCATTGAACTCACCATTAATTTCATTTTAATACTTTATTAAATAAGTAAATTAAGTTGTTAAATTTGATATAATTTGACAACGTAAAACTTAATTATTTAATTGACTTCTAATGTCCCAAAAAGGGGACAATACATGATCTCTGTGTCTATCCTTACTGACTCGTTTATTTTGACGTCTTTGATTCCATTAACTAGAAGATATGTTCTTGTTATTTTGTTGCTTTAGTGTTGTGCTCAGTGGAATAAATTGTTCCCCTTGTATAAAGAGTACTTTTCAAATTATATGAGCACTCTTTGATCAAATGAACCATTATTTGGTAAATATCATAGAACATTTTTTATAGGGTAGTTTTCTTTGGCATGGCTTCTACAATTAGTACAACATAACTTTTTAGGTTCTTTGGTGGATTTTCAATTCCTTTATTGAATGAAGCATATCTCTTTGCAATGCTTGCATTTGAGTCACCATCTTTATGTGATGACCCCAATTTTAGCAGGTATTGGCAGTGGCTTTGTCAGCTCATCATCACGACCCTCATGAGTTGACGCCTGGTTTTGAGGGTCCCAATTGGCGGACTTGCTATTTTTAGTAAGTCCGGACTTACTATTTTTAGTAAGTCAGTTGGTCAGTGATTATCTGTGACAGGGCAGTATCGGCAATAATTAGAACTTCAGACTATGCTCAGAGTATGCAGTTCTTTGGCTGGGGACTTACTATTTTTAGTAAGTATTTTTGGCAGTGCAGTGGGTGGCTATGGCAGTCGGTCATCACCAGTAGTGGATGCAGGAATTATCGCATGAGTTCATATTTGATTATTAATTGTTGTTAATTAATAACTATATGTTATTAATTAATAATAAAGACATTATTATAATAATACTTTATTATTATAATAATTTTGAAGTTGCTATCCCGGAGAGTGGTTAACTGATGTATCTTTTTGGAAACTATGGCTACCAAAGGATTATAAATATGGATTCATTCTTGGAGCTGATCATCGAATATTTTATATTAAAATTGGTCTTGGAAATTGTTCCTGGTTATTTTGAAATTTGTGCCCTTGCTGAAGTATAAGGGTCAAATTAGTTTTCTAGAAGACTGATTCTTCTGAAGCTAATCTATTATTGGTTGCTGAAGTATAACCAATCTCTTTCTTCTTTCCTATTGTCTGCCTGTTGCTGGAAGAAGTAATTCTGGAAAATTTATCAAAGTTGAACTGAGGCCTGCACAAGAGGTCTATATCATTGCATTCATCGAAATAAGTTGCAGTTGGAGTGTTGTATGCTGGCCGCGGGTGGTGAGAGGTGGAATCCTCTTAACATTATTATTGCCGCTGGGAATCAACTGTTTCGCAGCCTTATAACATATACAGATAGCAGCGTGAGTGCTAAGCCGCATTTAGTTGGAAATCGCGGGCTGGAATTAGGAATCGCGTGACCTTTCAACCGTGCAAGCAGAACAAGCTGGGCCGTGGCTGGAAGGTCGTTCGCTGGTAGCGCGTGGAGGAATCAAAGCGCTAGAAGATTGCTGCGCGGGTTGTAGTAAGTGGACGTGGCAATTGTGCCTGCCGTGTGGCCATCTGCTAGCCTTTCGCGTGGGGGATATCTGCATTCTCCTTGCGGGTGCGGATGAAGTGTTGATCACCATCAACAAAGGTCAACTATATGTGCAAGCCAGGTTCCATTTCTTCATTGCTTAAATTTAATAATTAGAGGTATGTAATTTGCAGACATTTCTCCAATAAATAATATGCTCGGAACAATTATGTCAGCGAATTAAGAAGCATATTGTGGATTTTTGATAAAATAAAGTAATCTGTTTCGGCAAAGTTATTGTTTATGCTTTAAAGTATTACTGAGCTATAGAAGAGCCAGGTTGGGCTCATTACAATGGTATCAGAGCGGTTTCCTGCCACCCTGTGGTGTAGGAAATTTATTATTTATGCAGATCTGCTATTATATTTAAGAGTGATCAACACTGTCACGTATTTTGAGCTATGGATAGATACAAGCGGCTTAGCTCCGAGAGCCAGCACAGCAGTGCGGGAAATAGTAATAAAATAAATACATTAATGGAGAGTATGGAGAGACTTAGGCTTCATCAGCAGAGGATGGCGGAAAGACTGTCGGATCCAGAGACAGTAGATAGGGCAGCAAGATATATGGTTTCTGCATTCAGTAGGCCGTCATCGAGATTGCAGTGTAGGAGGCTTGAGTTTTCCTCGACAGGTGTCCGAGATGGAGATGTAACAGTATGTATGGCACCTACTCATGGATCTGATGATAGGCACTCCACACATATACATGTGGACGTGTCAGTACCAGTGGTAGACTGCAATACGGAGCTTCAACAGGTTGAGTCTTCCTGAGTTGTTGCAGTTGGTGCAGAGATAGTTGATACAGTAGTTGCCTTTGATGGTCCAGATTCTCTCAAGGAGGAAATTATTATTGGAGATTTATATGTCAGCAGTCGTAGTGTAGCTCCGGAGCGAGAGTCAAGACCTCTCTCAGGTGGGATAGGCGAGAGCATGGAGCTACCTTGTTGTGGTATTGATGATCAGGGTGTTACAGCTGAGTTGGCAGATGTCGATTCATGTTCGGGAGTTATTGATTCACATCCTGACATTGATTCATATGTGCAGAGTCAGGAGATAGCAGTTGAGCATTTGTTAGGGGATGTAGATGCAGTGAGTATGGACACTTCTGATGATATAGGCTGCATGGGGTATGACATTCGTTATCAGATATTGGGTGATGACTCTAAGGTGCTTTTGGATGGGTCCCAGGATCAGGACTCACATGGACTCTTTGTTATTGGCTATACTACTAGGGTTTCCGCTACTTTTGAGGTGTTGGTTGAGATACCGACGAGTTGTATTGCAGTTGCAGATGTGTGCGAGGACAGTAGCACTCATGGGGTGAGCAGTTTTGATTCAGTCTCCTATCACAGTGCAGTTAGTGGGACAGAGAGCTTGCATAAGAGGCAGGGCTTACAGAGGTATCATGTGTCTAGTCAGCTGAAGGTGAATGATAGAGACATCTCTTGAGTTGTTGAGCATTTTGATGCGATTCGTCAGATGTTAGCCGCATCTGGTTGGGGTGCTCCTATGTCAGATGAGCACGGTGATAGTAGCTTTTCCCTAGCAGAGGTTCATGCGCTTCGAGAGGCTGTCAGGGTCTTGAAGCATAATTATACACAATTAGTTGCCGTCAGGGATTACCTTCTGGAGTGGGGCAGTACCTGTTATGAGACATTGTTAGGGAAAGAGGAGGTGGTTGAGCTTACCCAGGAGCTTGAGGTGACTGTGGACTCATTGCAGTGTACCCAGTTGGCTTTCTAGGAGTCACAGTCATGATTGGAGGAGGTGATTGTAGAGTTGGACCTTGTTCGGTCCACACCAACCCTAGACCCAGTTCACTTGCACATTGAGGTGGTTAGTGGTGAGTTTGCTTCTACGGTTGGAGATGTGGGATGTGATGATGTGCCTGAAACATCCGTCTGAGTTATGGGTGTTGTAGGTACAGAGGAGGTGAGGGCATCAGTGGGGACGAGCTCTCATGGCGATTTGCTTCCTGCTGCTGGAAGCGAATCTATTACCACATTTCATACAGCTGGTGACAGTAGACAGTTGGCAGTGCCACATTTGCAGGAGGATCAGCTTGGGTTGCAGGGGAGCAGGTTGACGCTTCCGCGTATAATTTTTACTGCACTGAGTCATTCATGGAGTATCTACTTGAGAGTGCAGATTTGCAGGGGAGTTCGTACAGAGTATCTGAGGGTACTCTCATTAGAGGCTCTTGCGCTATACGGCGTTTGGTGGGGAAGATTGTAGATACCTTAGCTACAATGCTTCCCAACAGGGATTTTATGGTTGGGTTTGTTGAGAGGGTTGCCCAGGATCGTACCCAGCCTGCAGTTACGCGGAGTCAGAGATTGGAGCCATCTCTTGATTCCTAGTTTGGTAGTGATGAGCCATGGACAAAGATTGGGGCTTTCTATCGACAATTTCGTGAGGTATGCTCATCATGTTTCGTTGACCCACAGGCAGAGGATTTGGTTTTACATCGATGTGGGTGGGCTCCAATTTCATACCTTCCGTTGTGGGATGGGTTAGTACCATCCTTCGTAGATGGAATTGGCAGTTGCAAGTATGACCACTTGTAGTTCTTTTATCCATTATAGGACTTTTATTGATTTAAATTAATATTACGAGTCCTTTTCCACTTTAATACACCAACACTTTATTATTTGGGCCCTTAATTTTAGGTGTGCCCTTTATTTTAATTTATTATAAATTCTACCTCATTTAAAAGTTCAAGATATGTTTTCCTGCATCTAAACATCATATCTTTCCACACAAGTAATTTTGGGGCATGTAGACATTATCTCACATCCCAAAAAATTTGGGCTAATTCAATTGCCATGTTACCCCAAGTTTCCGAGACGGGGGACGGGGAAACGGGTTTCTAGGATGTTTTTTTTTCTCGGAGCAGGGGACGGCTATATATATATCTGAAATTTCAAATATATTCATGAATTATATAAGATTGTAACATTCATCATAGCAACATGATAACATTTATAAATCTAAAATCAAAGATCATTCATCGAATTATCATACAACATAGCATCAAATGATCGAATCATCATATAATAAGAACGCAGGATAGCATCAAATGAATCGAATGAGAGTTCAAATTCCAATTTTATACATTCATAGATATAATTCATTGAAACAATGAAAAATATCAGATCATATATCAAAATGCGCAAAGGCTGCAAGTGTCAACAAAATGAGAAGTTAAAGATTTAAAGTATCATATCATATATCAAGATTCAATTATCATTGCATCAATGCTCATATAATGTCAGAAGACTCAAAGTCTCAAAATTCAAAGTCAAAATGAAAACAAAGATAGTATGTTGCTGCCCTTAAGATTTGGTTTGATAATACTAAATTTTGCTCTAATTTACACTCTCAATCTGCAGATTTTCACCAAAAACATAGTTCATAGACAACTTTGTTCACATTCTAATAGCAACAAGAGCAAATGATTATTTACTCGGGCATAACTCTATTCACTCGGTCCAATCTATATGCAACTTGCAAGGAATGCACAATTTGATATTTTTGATCATATGCTTAAGGTTTGACATTATTAATAATATATTTTAATATTTAGGGTTTCTTTGAGGTGTGGGGCCCACATGAGATTAAAAAAATTGCAAATATTTTATAAAATTATCTTACTTTTTGCCTCTTGCTGCAGGAAACGATTGGAAATCGCTGGGATGGTTGGGGACGGTCAAAGGTTTCCGAAACTTCCGTTGACCGTCCCCGAGTTTCTGAGACCGTTTTTAAAAATTTGCTTCATTGGGGATGGCTTGGAAATGTTTCCGGCCGTCCCCCCGTCCCTGAGACCGTTTCCGTTTCCGAAACCTGGGGTTTAGGGGTGGAAACGCGTTTTCGGGTAACATAGTTCAATTGGGACTAGGTCAGCTAGAGTGACCTAGACCTGTGCGTTTTTCTAGAAGTTTCAGGACCATAATATGGTGGTCTTAGCCTTTCCAAAAGTGCCCCCGATGTGAAAACAATATAATTCTAAGTCAGCCAAAAGGTGATTTTACCATGAAATCCATATATAAGGTCTCCTCAATTCATTTCAACATATCAACACAACACATCATTTGCATTCCAATTCAAGGGCAGATCTGATCCAAGGAGCAGCAGACTACATTCAAGGCATCTTCAATTATTGTTTCAATTATGCTTTCGTGATGTTTCATCATGTTATTGCATCACACATGGAGGACTTATCCTAAGAACATTGCATTGTCAATTGGATGTATAATTATTTCAATTACACATTCATATTCAAGCATTTCAATTCATCAACGCTGTAGGGTTGCGTCCCAACCTAGGGTTTGACTAAGGCAAACCCCTGTACAACCCTAAACACCTTTTTCTCCTCTTGTGTGCAGATCCAAGTTCAGCTAAAGGTTCTAACAAAAACAATAGACGAAAATCAACTCAAGAGATAGATACAGACCTAGATCTAGAATTTCATTAGGAAAACCCAGGACAAGGTTGCCTGGGTTGACCTTCACTAGGGGCAACCTTGACCTCCATAAAGCTGTTTAAATTTGACAAAGGTCCAGTGTAGAGTCCCAAGATCCTTGATATTGAAGCTTGTGAAGTGGACCAATTTCAGACGCCCAACTCGACATTGATCTCCCACTCTCAATGCAAATTTTAGCCATAGGTGCACAACACAATTTGCCTTTCATTTTTGTGCATGCTTTGCAATTTTCAGTTTTTTGTATCAATCATTATTAGCTGTTTGCTCTTAGATTAGTTAGTTCTTCAAATCACTCAATCCAACACTCATAGAAACAAAAGAATAGAAGCCCTAAGAATATGGTATTGAATTGGCTTTGTTGACCAAAGTGTTAATCAATCATACTTATCTCTTGGTGGCTTCGTATACTAATGCAATAAAAGCGGAAATAGGCCTAGATTCCTAGTTTGCATGCATGAGCTTGTGAACCCTATTTCCCTACATTACAGTTCTATACATTTGCTGGTCAAATGGATTCATAGGTCTTATATTGCCTCATTTGGATTAATAGATACATCTCTTCTAAACTTAGGCATTTTTTGCTTCTCTGCATTTGATCTTGCCTTTGGAGTCACCATGGTTTTTCCTTATTGTAACTCAGTGTTTCGAATATGCTCCTTGGGAAGCTTTGAATTGCACATTCCGATGCTCTCTTGACACTTTTAGAGACGTTAGAATCCTCAAATTATCTAGATAATTCAATGTTGCATACACTTGTATTGTCCTTAGGTTCTCTTTTTTCTTGTTCAATTCTTTGCCTTGGAGTTTTTTGCTCATGTTCCTTTTCTCCTATCAACTACTTTTTGATGCCTTGAAGGTTACTCTCAAATGCTTCCTTCTCTCTATTTATGGGGTCTGCAAACTCTGTCTCCCTACAAAGGCTTTCCTCTATAGAGAAGGCTCTTTCAGCTAGTACCAAACTTGGTATGTGAGATCTATGCACCCTTCTTTAGACAAGGGAAGACCTCTGGTGATCTCAACCCCCTATTCCTCCATATGGTTGTTTGTAGTCAGTTAAATGTTTTGATATCTTTTGAATCCATGTCCAACTTACACTTTGACTCCACTTTTTCTCAGGGTCAGACTTTTACTTCATCTTAGAATTTTTGTTAATGAACTCTCTTCAACTTCTTTCCATAGTTCTTCATTCTCTTTACTCCACTAGTCTTAATGATTGTTTGATACTTGCTCCACTTCCTGATCACTTTGTGTCTCCTTCCACCTTTGTTAGGGTCCAAGGGCATTAATTAAGTACAACGCTAGTTTATGCTTTGTTCCTTTTTCTTGTTGACAATTCCTCTCTTTATACCTCTTATTTATTTGTTGCACATGTGCCTCATGATTTCGTTTGGCATGGAGGTATTGTTGAACTCTAAAGTATTTAGCAAGGATTTGGGGAAGGCAATCAAGTAGTGTGTCTACTTTCTTGGTCACCACTAAAATATTCCAAATTGTTTTCAGTGGTATTTGTTTCTTTTTGGCCTCTTGATGGATGTGTGCACATATAGATATATCATTTAGATACACCAAATCCTATGTGACATTCTCCTCTTTCTTGGTTAGATTTCATTGTTTCCTCAATTGGTCATCCCATTTATATGGCCATCTTCAAAATTTTACCAACACTGACCCTTGTTGAAATCCAACCTGACATTTTAAGGCATGCCAAATGTGTACTGTCAAATAACAACAAAACTAATTGGTATTTTAAACAAAATATGACAGAGCATACTGACAGATTGTAGATGAATATCATTAATTGCTTCATTCATTTAGAGCAGTGCTTGTGTAAAGTGTAGACTAGGGAGCATCTATGAAGAAAAAACTACCTTTCTTGACTATGAGAAGCATATATAAAGTACTTGACAATTGCCAAAAGGAACACAACTGCCAGCAACCACATAAACCAGTTCCTAACAGCTACTCGAGTTGTCAAGTAATTAATATAAAGGAGGTTACAACCAAATTAGCAAAAAATGACAAGTTTATTTCAACGAATTACAACTACTACCTATTTTAAGAAGACTTGAGAGTAAGGCGATGTTTGCAAGATTTGTGTAAAACTTGTTTTCTTAATGATAGTAGAAACACACTAAAGGTTTGTTGACAAAGGTAGAACCAGCATTGATATGGTCAACAAGGAGATGATTGTCAATGAAAATAATGATATAGGTAAAACAAGCTATGACTCAAAGTGACAACTTGGAGGAACAAGTTGCAAGCTATAATTTTTGCTCAAAGCTTTGGGGACCAAGGTGTGTAGACTAGGAACAACAATTCTAAGGAAGGGACTTACCATGAGCACAAATCAATAATCTCTACTAGAGGAGGAAATGATTGTTAGTTATGAAAGAAAAATAAAAGCAAGGAAAGTCCTATAGAATTAGAAGGGCTGAATATAGAAGAGACAACTAAGCATCATAGCACCAAGGGATATACAAAATTGTGTGCATACTCTTTAAGTTTGTGCAAGAATCAAAGTTTTGAAACTGGATCTGGAGATCCAATATAATAATTGAAAGTGGATTTTTATCTATTTTAATTGTAATTGCCATTCAATACTATTTCTTGATTGTGGCAGCTGACCTAAGGCACAGTATTTGTTTGACAAATTTTTGTTTTCTAAGAGTGATTGTTTGGATTTACAGTTGGTATGTTCTTACATTTCTTGATTTCTGAAAGAATTTGACTGCTTCAAATCATCTCCTTTATTTTATCAATAGGAGATGGATTTGGTGTAGTAGGTATAAATCCTAGTCCTAAAGTCACTTTTTTCTGGACATATGAATTGTTTGATTGTGTGCTAAAATTCCAGGCCTGATGCTTTTAATTCCTTATTCCAATTTTTTTTTTCTGATTATCTATGAGAAACAGTTTATGATGAACATATTTTGTCAATATCTTTTCCTTGGTGCAGATGAAACTTTCATTTTGATGTAATCTGCATGTGACTTTTTCAAATAGTATCTGCAATGATAACTTTCATTCCAGAATAGAATTGACTAGTTGTTTGAGCTTCTGAAGTGATTTTCCATTGAGTAACTTGTATTATGATTGAGAAAATGACTACCTAAGAATCTGTGTTGAAGATGCTGTGTATTTGACTTTAATTGGAAATATCTGTGAAGAATATTTCAATTTTTGTTTTCATTTTTGTGTAATCTTTATAAGTGATATTGTCTTATGCATTTCTCCCTAAAATGTCTAGCAGTGAATGACATGGAAAAATTCGCAAGCTACTGATATGGAATATTATTGTTCTTTTATGCCTGGATTTGGCAGAATAATTATGATTGTTGTTTATTTCCAGTCATATAAAATGGATTGCTGCCTCACAAACACAGATGCCCACATTGTTGGTGGGTCTGAGGATGGTCACCTTTATTTTTGGGATCTGGTGGAGGCTTCAGTTGTTTCATCATTCAGAGCTCATGCATCTGTGGTACTGCTTTTTTGACAGATAAACTATTTTTATGAAAATACGTATGTCATATCAAAATAGGAAATTGCAAATAAGGTCTCTAACTTAGAGATAAGCTTATCTGTGTAGTGCAATGCTTTAAATGTTTTTAATTTTCTCTTAAATAGATATTTTTTAATTTTCTTCTTGATTTGACTAACTTGAGCGCTGAAGAACCCATCTCCGTTGGCCCACAAATGGGGCTTAATCCCTTGAGAGGAATTATTTCAAATACACAAGGGATACAAATGGGGCCCAATTGTCATATAGGAAGTATGTGACATAAACGGGGTCCCAATCCTTAGATAGGAAGTATCACATTCACCCATAGGAGCCTTCCCAGCAGTTTCCAGGGGTCTTTAAAGCTGAGCTATCGTTGTGCTAACACTCCTACCTTACCACTCAGTCACCCTTGCCAGACCCCAAGACCCCAAAATATAAAATTGAAAAAAAAAGGCCGACAGAAATTTGAAATTAATTGTTAAAAACTATGACTTTGTACTAGACCTAGGCCAATTTTGTCATATATTATTTTTTTGGATCAGCTTGTCTCTGGAGTACTTTATTTAAGGTGTTAAAGCATTTATAATTAGACATTTTTGTTTTTGTCATGGATCCCATACGAAGAACACTAATATTGTGAATAAAAAACAGTAAATATTTAGTAACCAATCGATTAGCAAAACATGAATTTGATAATGAACAATCAATGGCCCTTTGGAGACATCTACTGATCTACTTGGCAGCATCCTTCTGCCCAGCGCACTGATGGATGTCATAACCATGCAGCTCCATTTGGACAACTAGGACTATATATTTTAATTTGTATTTGGTTCTTTATTGTTGGTACTTATAACTGCACACTACCAGATAGTCCAATGGTAGAATCCCATTTACATAATATTGAAAATGGCCTGTTAACACTGAATATGTTATTTAATTAGCCATATTTAAAGCTGAACAAGATTGGCAAAAACTCTTAATTCTATAAATTGAAAAACTATATAGTACTTGAATCATAGAACCAAAACTCATCAAGTACCTGTGAAAATCGAGAGTCAAAGAGATTGGTGAGAAAATCACCAACTTACTTGCAGAGATTTTTTGGCAAGTCTGCAGTGCAAGCTCACTGTGAGTACCTAGCAGTCTACCATTTGGACTTGCCACTTGTGCATGCAATGTGTCTGTGTCAGAATGTGCAAAAAACTGTTTTTTTGATCATCAGAAAGCAATGTGATCCTCTGCCATTCATCATACTACATTTACAACCTTCTTTGATGAATGAGTTTTTGTTTCAAAACTTCAAGGAGTGAAATTCTGTAGTTTTTGAGTTCGAGGTCAACTTTTTTTGACTTCCAAGAATTTCTAAAATGTTATTTTATTCGTAAATGTTACATTTACTTGTTTAAGCATGTTTGCAAACCATTCAACTCACTGATTTTATTTGATTTTCCAAATGAAAATACCATTTCATATTAAGTTTATCAATTTAGGGTACAAAAAAGCTTTCTTTATTGAATTTGTAATGCTGTTCCTTTTATGTTTAAAATGGAAACAATTTAATTCAAATTTCTTGTCATTTAATTGATCTAAAAAATGGATCCGGTGTTTGTACTTTTTTGCAGCAAATTCTTAATAATCTTGCACATTTGGATTCCATTTGAACAATTATGCAAGGTTAAAAAAATGGATGCCATTTCAGGCCTGCATGCAAAAGTTATGGTTTTTGAAAGTTAAAGAGGACTACAAGAGCATCCAAGAGAAGTGGGGGCCTCACTTCGTCTTTTCTTATTTTGTGTCTCTTTCCAAGAAAAAGGTCACATAAGACAGATGAAAAGTTACACCATACCTCTTCCTTTTCCGAAAGGGAGATTGAAGGTCACACATATATCTTCATTTTTAAAGGCTTTGAAACTCTATATCTATGTCCTTGATTGTGGCAGCTGACCTGAGGTGCAATTTTTATCTACTTTTCTGGTTGGACTGAGGCAAAAACAAAACACTTCTACAGCTGCAATAGTTTGGTTAAAGGGATTGAAGTTGAAGCAATGTAAAGAAAAATTGAAACCTTATTTTCCTGTAGAGCATAAATTTATTTTGCCTGCAATTGATAATGAAGAACCTTCAGAGATTTCTTTTGAAGATTATAAAATTTTGTTTCAAGAGTTATGTATTTTTGATCTCTAGAATGATCTTTTTGAAGGATTTGAGTCTTGTGTTGATACCATAGTCACAAGCCTCGGACTCGCCTCGGACTCGGCAAGGCCGGATCGGCCTCGGACTCGGCCTCGGCGGCCGGACTCGGCAAGGACTCGGCAAGGACTCGGCAAATCGAAAAACCCAAGAAATTCAAAGATTTTTAAGGATTTAAAGCATTTTTCATTCATCATTTAGTCAATTAACATCAAATACACAATAATTGAGATAAATAGAAGCTACTTTGCACACATATACAAGTTTTCAACTTTACATAGATCGCGAAAGTATAAAGTTAKAAGCTGTTAAACTAAATAACACACTAGAAACTGAAATATAAATAGTTTCACTGTCAAATGTCTACAATATTCATGGAATATGAAATCCATGGAATCAAAAGTTCAAAACATATAACAAAAGTAAAACTAGGCTCATA
>MU226529.1:1093614-1111680 GCA_018584345.1 Thuja plicata | reverse complement strand
ACGAGTCCGGATGGACTCGCCTGGACTCGGCAGAGTCCGAGTCCAGAGCCACCTGCGCTCGGCAAGCCGGACTCGGCTCGGGACTCGCCGAGTCCTGCCAGGACTCTGCGAGTCCTGTGACACTGGTTGATACCATTGGAAGAGTAGTTGAAGAACCATATGAAGCACCTGTTACAAAAGGGGAGGCTAAACAAAGGATGGTTCAGAATGAGAATGCTGATTCTGAGGATGTGGTTGCTTTGAAAAATACAATTAATACTGAGCACCTAAATGTCCTTAATAATGAGAGTTTAGACATTCAGTGGATTCCGTCTATGCTAGGTATGTACCATAACGAAATCCAAACAGAATCAATGGAGAGGACTATTGCTAATGAATGAGCTGATTTTGGCTTTAGGTCAAGTTTGTTTGATTTAAAACTATTTGAAAGTGAAGCCTTTTCCAGAAATTGAAGAAGTAATACGTGTGCCTTTATTGTGTGTTGAGCCAAGTGTCTTCGACTCTTCGCTGATTTGGATCCAAGGCCTAAAGAAATGCAGGGTGAAGAATCAATTACTCGTTATAGAAGAGGAGGTTTTTTGAAGTTTTGTCAAGAGTTGATGGCACCACAGATTCATTGAAGATCTCATTTGGATGGCCTAAGTTAAGAAGATACAGGAAGGCATGGATGGAGGAGCCACTCATGCAAAATTGCAAACAGCTAAAAAGGCTTTGAAAATAATGAAGTCAGATGATTTGCACTTACTTTCAAACAGGGATCATATCTTCAAGTTTGCAGAAGAGACTCTTGATGCATTGGGAAGAAAAGGAAGTTAGTGAGATCACTATTTGAGCTTAAATCCACAAAGATCTCATTAGAAATTCAAATCGTCCAAAAGACACTCCTAGAAGCAGAAAATCAGCTTTATGTTACCAAACAATTTAGGGAGCAAGAGAATGAAGAAAGAGTTGAGGAAATCAGGCAAGTGATTAATGAACTTGATAGACTTAAAGATGATTTTGATCTAAAATATTTTACAAAGAAATCAGAAAATAAAAATTTTGATCAGCAAGAGAATTGGTTTGAGATAGAAGATAAACTGATAAAGATGATCTTCATCTTGTTGATAACCCATTGTTTTAGATCGATACAGAGTCATGTTTTTATAATCCGCTCTTTGACTTGCATGATGGGGCACTTCTTGACTCTGATTACACAAATGATGACAATAATAAGATATGGGATCGAGGTGTGGTGTCAGTCATGAGGTGGTACCATTTGATTTGCTGAAAGAACCACCCATGATCTTTGATGGAATGATGGTTGACCTTGTGGGTTCAGCTCAAGGAGAGTACTATTTTGATTTAGAGGATGATGAAGTGGAGAGCTTTAATGTTGAGACTTAAAGCATGACCAAATGCCCTCAAGATGAATTTCATTTGATGATTAGAGTAGTGCAGCATTAGCATGGTGGAGCTACTTTTGGTGTATGCACGTATGTCAAGGATCAACATGGATTATTGGAAACAAATGCAGATAAAAGTATACTATGGGAGGTTATGGACCAAAAATGCAAAATTAATGCTTCTGTTACATTTTCCTATAGCCATCTTATGAGTCTATTTGTGTTCTTACAAGTGGATTGGAGGGAGATTTTAATCAAAATTTGATGTTCTACTAAGTTGGTGACTCTTGAAAAGGTGTTTTCAGCTAAGGAAATAATCAGATTTTCCATTTTGGTTGAGGATGTTTAGTGTTGCAGCAGTTGTTCTTTTTGGATGATGAATTTCGAAAAATCAGATTGTAAGTTGCTGATTTCATACTGGGAAAGTTGCAGATTCATGCATTTTCAGACCATTCAGGCGCTTGAAACAATTAGTTTTTTGTTACACATGAAGGGAATGCATATTTCAACTCACCAAGTTTTGGGTTGGTTGGGAATTCAACCACCAAATAGTTTTTTTTTCTTACCTTCATCTTACATGTGGTTTGGGGAACAGATCAGCTTACAGTTGTGAGTCCTGACTACCATGCCGGTGTTCAAGAGGTTAAAATTGAAAGGGATAGGAGTAATTTTCTTGAAACTGTCCAAATGATGCAATGGAATTACAGTAATGAAAAGCCAATCTCCAAGGGGCTTGTTGATAACTTGCAAAGAATTGTTGCTTCTTGGGTAGGAACTAGGATGTGTGATGAAGGTTTTTGTTGATGGCGAGTTGCAACAAAGTAAATCAAGCAGGAGTTACAAACCTCCTAGGTTGGTTTGGAAGCCAGGAATTTTATTGTTGATTCAAGACTGATTTGATTGCTTGAGGGCAAACGATTCTAGGGAGGGAGTATTTTAATGTCCCCATATTTAGCAATATTGTTTTTTGAGCTTTGGGCCAATTTTTTGAGTTTTCTCGTAAGCTTCCAGGTGTGCTAGGGAGAACTCCAAACTTCTTGGAGGACGCAAGTTGAGTGTTTTTGGGTTTCTATTTGTGGCTTTGAGTTCAGTTGGTGTTATGCATTGCTATGACACTTTCAGAAGTGTTTTTAACTTTTTGGAGAGTACGTTTTTCTAGTAGGTCAGCCGGCTTGCTATGATCATCATCCTACATCCTCAGTATCTTCCTAATGCAATCAAAGTTTGATTCTGAATAAGTTTCAGTAATGTGGTCTAATGTTGAGAATTAATAAAAGGTGTACATAGTGTAATAGTTCGTGGGAAAGGAAATTAAGTGTTTTAAAAGTTGTGCCCCTAGTTAAGGGGGGCTTTGCACATATTCATGGAAGGTCTTTGTCAGGGAAATAGAGTGAATTATTATTACATTTTAAGATTGGTTTATTCCCTCCAAAAGGAAACTAAAAAAGCATTTTTTCTAAAGCAGCTAAAAAAACACTTTTTCAAAAAGTAGTGAAAAAAGTAGAAAGGGTGCTTTTTGAAAAACAAAATAAAAACACTTTTCAACAATATAGTGAAAAGAAAGACATTTTTTCTGAAAATGTCATGAAAAAAGAAAAACACTTTTCCTAAAATAGCTCTTAAAAGGCTATATAAGGAGGATTTGGGCTCATTTGTAGGATATGCTAAAGACTTTTCATGTACTTTTGCTATTGAATTGAACTTGCATGTTCTTCCTAAATTCTTTGAGGGTGATTTGTTTTCTAGCTTTTTATTTGGAAGACAATCATTAGTTGGAGTTGGTATAATTTCATTTAGGAAGCACCATTGTGCTTCAATAGAGTTACAACTTTTGAGGTTTCAGTTTGGAGGCATTTGAGGTTTTCTAGTTTGCAAATTTTTGGGTTTGATTAATAACTGTTTGTTGAGATTTTTAAGAACTTGTGGGCAATTGAGGTGGTTATTTTCTTAGGGTTTCTTGTGGGCTTAATGCGGGGTTTGGAGTTTTAACCACCCCATTTCCCTTGGACTTGCTAATTGTATGATGGTTCTTGGTATGTCTATGGTTGTTTTGCAAAGATTAAGTTGCCATTCATCGGGTTAATAGAAGTTTGATGAGTTTGTTTGGTTCTCAGTGTTATGCACACAAATATATTGAAAGGGACAGGGGAAAGGGGGGGGTGAATCAGTATATATCAATTCTTGAGCTTCAAAGTTTAATGGAACATAAATATTATTACCGCATCTTAATTCATCATTAAAAGAACTATGCAAGAGATAAGCACATCAACACAAGAGCACACCAGATTTACGTAAAAAACTAGTTAGAAAAAACCATGGCAAGAATAGCTGTTAGGATCTATAACCCGAATCCAACCTTACAAAATAATAGTGATTTACAATGATTTTGTACGTGCCAACCCACGTGAATTACAACCTAAAATGGAGACTCTGATCCCCAATTTGATTTGCAAGCAACAACCTATAGGGGACACCAATTGCCTAATTCAAAGAACTGAGCACCGATTTAGATAATGAGGCTCCAAACTCAATTAAAAAGAGTATATAGAAATAAAAAAATATTTGCCATGCGGACCTTTCAAATTAAATCTGCATCACTTGATTAATCTAATTTGCTTCATAACACTCTCTCATAGTGCATACAAAATATTGCATCTTAGCGAATATTCAACCACGTTCTTCACCTCATCGTATGAACATTAAAACACACCTTTGGAATGGAACTAATTAGCAACACATGCATTCAAATCTATTATTTACATCTTCATGTCTGCCTAGAATCTATTTACGTTGTCTACAAGTCGGAGAAGGATAAATTCAAGACAATCAAACATTATGTAAAGTGTAGTCGGCTTGGTTTTAAACCAAATGCATTACTCCAGAAATAAGAACATGCTATGAGTTACGCATCATGAACTCAATTGGTCTTGTATCACCTTCAGGGGCATCCTCCAATTGGCACATGTTTTCTTTCTTTGGCACAACCAACAAAACCTTCATCATAGTCAACACACAAGCACAATATGCACTCTGTCATTTTTCTAAAATTTTGTCATCTGGAGCAAGACCTTTGAAACTCGAATAGGTTTGTCTTCCTGTGTAGCCTAACCTAATATCCAAACTGGAAGCCAAAATACTCTATTGTGGTAGAAAGCGGTAACAAGAACAATGGCAATGTAAGTTGATGCTTATACCATCTCTGAGAAACAAACCCTAGAACATAACATAGATACTTCTAGACTTATGCAAATGCACTAGACATTTATGATAACATTAACATTCTACAAGAGAGCTTTTCAAACATGATATCAATGAGATAAGATAAGATAAGATAAATTTATTAATCTCCAACAAATGACCACAAAAGGGGTCAAAGGGACTGCCAAGAACAAAACAAGGGACTAACCCATAGCAAGGGCACCAAACGGTGCCTGAGGAAACAAAGCAAAAGCAGCAAGAAACAAAATAACCCAAATAAACAAACCATAGAAAACTAGAGTGGGGAGGGGTTCAACAGGGAAACCTCACCACCCCTAAGAGGCCAAAGCACCAGCAAAGAACCCAAGAACGGAGGGTAAGGCATAGAACTAGGAGGGGCCTTGAGCCGCCTTTGAGATGTCCTGGAGGAGGTAGGCCGCTGCCAAAAAGATCCCCTGCGGAGCTTAACGGATTTGGAGGGACTTGAGGAGGGACCAAGCTAAAGTTCGGTGCATCGAGCCAAGGGGAGCCCAGCGAAGGAGGTGATAAGTTGACAAGACTGCGGACACATACGAACCTGGTGCTAAAGCGAGTGGTTCCAAAGCTTGGTGGCTTCTTAGATGTGAAGAGAAAGACACCTCTGGTCTATAAATCTGAAGAAGGTGGAGAGATCCTAGAACTCCCTAAAGAGGCAGTAGAACCTTCCCCTGATCTCATAATAGATAGGACAACGAAATATGAAGTGCTCCTTGGTCTCAGGCTCTCTGATGCTGTAGAGGTGGCATAACCTATTCTCTTTGTCAAGTTGATGATTAGTCTCGATGCGAAGCCAATGTGAGCCCACTCTGAAGGAATCGAGAGGGATCCGAAGGGAATGGGACCAATGGTGGGATAGGTACAAAGGGCGAATAATGATCCCATCCCGAACCTCAAGGAAGTCTGCTACATAGAATGCCATCTTTGGGCGAAGACCCCCTGGGGGTTGACCCAAGTAGTGTGAATGAACTGTCTGTAAATGTCGGTTCCAATAGTATCTGTCCAGTTGAATCCATCCTATCAACTTACTTGACTTCATGCATCCTACAAGATTCTTCGACATCAATGACAACACTATATTCAACTCTGAGACCTGTGGTTGCTTATGTTTTTCATGATCTATGAAAGCTTTCCCTGAGTTTCAGACCTGCTGGGTGTGATTTGCTCATCTTTTCATGATTTTTGGTAGCTGTTTGGTGGTGCTAGGGGTGGAGGTTACTGCTGGTCATTGTTGGTAGGTGTACTTTGGTTATTGCTGAAAGGATTCATGGAAAGTAAAGAATGAATTTGGTCAATCCAATCATCTACAGAATTTGCATCAATCTTATCCTCAAATATTGGCAAGTGTAGATTTAAGTGCATGAAATTTCCAGTTGGTCATGCCCTTGACACAAACATGAGTACTGCATGTAGCAGTTAGTGTACATCTTTAGGATAAAACTCATCCTTGAAGTCTTTTAGGAAATGTTGCTAGGTTGGTTAAGATTTGCCATCTGACTATTTCTCTTCATAAAGTGTGTGGGCTTGCCAACACTTGACATTTCTCTCCTGGAAAGTAAAGAGTAAATTTGGTCAACTAAATTATCTTGTCCTCAAATAGTGGCAAGTCTAGATTTAAGAGCATGAAATTTCCAGTCCATGATAAATTGACTTGATAGTTTCTTGATAGTTTCCAATTTCTAGATTAATTTGAGACCTGGAAGATCTCTACTGTCAAAGGCTTTGCTTGATGAAGCGGCCATTGAAGTCATCTATTCAGGGACTTCGGAAAATTGGTTTAACATTAATTTTTATTGATTCACAAGTGCTTCTTCAATTTCACTCTTGATCTGTGTGTGCATCTTCTCTTGGATTGGCTTGTGCATATTAACATGGCTTGCTAACTAGTCGATTGGATTCTGGGGTTCTATGCTGAGTTTTAATTACTTTGATTGCATGCAAAAGGACATTCAAAATTTACAGGACAACAGCTCCAATACCATTGATCCAAGGCCCAAGGGTTCTGATCCCAGTAGAACTTTGTAGATGTGAATGTAGATAAGTTATAGTGTATGCACAAAGAGATGTAGAACTAAACATAGTATGTTTTTAATTCAATTGCTATTTTTATGTAAGGCGTACCATTGACAAATGTGTATGTCTGTTTGCCTTCTGTTTATTCCTCCGATTGCAATGATGATGGTCTATGAATAATGTGTAAACTATGTTACCAACTTGTGTGTAATAGTTTATTAAAAATCGTGCTTTGGAGATCAATAGTTGCTAGGAAGTCGAACGGCCTCCTTGAGAAGTGAACAATTTCTTGTATTAGTTTCTCATCACTTGGCAGTTGTGGCATGTACCCAATGGCTGACATATCCCTGATGACTTGTCTGATTACTTGGCATGCTGCAAGAATTTTGGATGCCAATTTGGTTTCTGCACTGAGCATTTAGTCTGAAGACTACATAATCACTCTCAGGATGATACGGAGCGTATATTTGTGGGTTGGTGGTGTGATTTTGTTATAAGGTGTATTGGACCCAATTGGAGCTCTGGTAGAAATAATAGGTTGATTGGTTGAAGCAGATTTCTCATTGAAATATCCCACCCTGATATGAAGTTTCAATTTTCTGAATATTGTTTTATTTTTTCTGAATTTCTGATTTTTGTGTGTTTTTGCAGTTTTCTGATTTTTTTGTGTTTTTTCAGATGCTGAAAAATAATGCAGGAAAGAATAACAGGAAAACTACTTTGAAAATGCTAAATATTTAATAAATTCTGGCTTTTCTTTATTTATTGCAATGAGTGTATTTTGGAACATAACTTGTTTCAATGCCTCGTGCCAGCATACAATTAACACCAGGTCTGATGATCTTCCTAACAGAAGAAATTAGTGTCTCGTAATCTTGAGGATGCAATAGTTTCCCTAATTTCTCAATAGCTAGGGTTGCCAGGCAACCCAAAACCCCAATGCCTAACTGGAGGAATGTAATATTTGCTGATGAAAGGCCGTGAGTTGATGGGATTGTAAGATCTGAAATATTTGTAGAATTGCCCTGATCCGAATTTGCTCAAAACCCCACATTACCTACTGTAGTAAATTATTCCTGCAGGTAAAATGGTGCAACTGGCTGTAGTTGAGAATAATGCTGAGGTATAGTGTCAATATTTCAGACAGCTCCTTATTTCAAATTAACAATGAGACCCTGTTCTCTCCATTGCTGCAAAATGAAAAAAGAATTCCTACTCTAGTATTCTTTGAAAGAAAATAATCAATTGCTATGAAGCCCAATGCAATCCCTATGTGAAATTGTCTATATATTATGCCCTTGGGTGATCTTCCACACCTGCAAACATTTAGATCTGTGTAGGATTTCGTCTTCGCATTTAATTGTTGGAAAACCCTAGCTTTGAGAGCTCCGAAGTGTCAAAGATGAATTTTCCAAAGTAATAATGATTTAGAAGATGCCAAAATGAAAGCCCAAATGTCTCTTTTATTCTTCCTCAAACCCTAACACCACTTTTAGAGTTGCAAGTATTTTAATTTTTAATAAAATATTTCCCACGTCAATTTTTAATTATTCACTCCTCCAATGTGACATCCACCTCTAGGAAATTTAAATGTAACTTAAAGTCACTTATTTCAACATTAAATGTGACTTTTATAATATTATTAAAAAGACACCATTATTTCCTCATAAAGCATTTTTATATTGAAGTACTTTATTTAATTTAACTAAAACATTGAAGTTAATACTTCAATATTTTGATTTTATTCTTAAACCATCAACTTGGTCTCTTCCACTGAAAACTAATGACACACCTGGTCTTCTGGCGATGTCGAAAAAAGCAGGCCAAATCCCAGTCTTCTCTTAAAAATAGCTCTCCTAAAAAAATTGAAACTATCTCTACACATTTGAAATAGATCATCAAGGCTCCACAAGCTTTGGGTAGTCAACAGGCTGAAATATCCCCAATGGATATTTTCCCCAAATTCCTCAAATATATCTTAGAAGATTTAAACAAATAATTTCATGCAATAAACTATTGATTCAATAGAAATAAACCAGCAATATGCTCCAATAAAATGCTCAGAAAATGTTATTGCATTATACAACAACAATACAACAACAATGGAATTACAAGACAATCCAATCTAAAATATAGTATGCAATAGTGAGATCGGATAACATGAACCTGGAAGTGCAATGGTGAACTCCGTCGTGAATCGACCTCAAAGATGAACTGGGTTTTCGTCTAATCCACCGAGAAAGCCTGAAGGTTTCCGTCCTCAGGTTTCAGAATCGAAAGCTAGAAGCTTCCCGGATTCTCGAAGAGAAGAGAAATAAATTCATAAATCAAGCATACCGCAAATGAATCTCCTTTCCCTCTTTTAAAGCAACAAGCTGTGACTTTAGTTTCCCCTTCCCTGTCCTTTCATATTTCCACTTTATGTCTTAATTAAACCACTTTAAATTAATATATCCATTTAATAATAAAGTGGCATAATAATAAACTATTAAATCTTCTGGCATTAAAATGGATGATCAAATGAACTCGGAAGACGATGTGTGATAGCTTGCCAGAAAGCTCTCGGCGATACGCTCCAAGTCCAACACTGAAATGCCAAGAATATTGAGCTCTGTTGACTTACTATAAATAGTAAGTATCTGGAAACCCTGCAGAAACTACTCTGATTGACCTAAATCTGGAATTACCTAGGCCAAATATCACACTGATCCATGTAAAGACCTGGTTAGCCCACTGGACCATGGTAACACGGCTAATGATGCATCAAGAAAAATGTACTAGAAAAAGGGGACATTACATAGGCGAACTGCCAACTCCTTAAAAATAGGAACCCCTCCTAATAAATAGGAGATTGACTCTGGGCTCCTGAAATGCCACACAAACCTACCAAAAGGGTTACAAGATCCCTAAATGGGCTCCCTATCCACTTTATTAGCCTATGAGAACCTTGATAGTAGGCCAATCCCTACAAAAGATACTAACATAGGAAACGGGGACATTATAGTCTGCCCTCCCCAAGATTGCTTATCCATAAGCAATTCTTGACTGCATAACAAATCAATTGCATCCTATATTGGTATGTCCAGACAAAGTACTAATTGCAATTGTCTGCCAGCTACACGAACCCCAGAAGAATCTGGAAGAAACTATACCAGAATCCCTATGAATGTAGTTACAGCCTAAACCCTTTCTATGCTTGATACCTTGTGAAACTCTACCACTGGGTGAAGGAAAACACTCATACTCTTTCCTAGATCCCATTGCCAAAAAGGGAAACTGTGATTCCCACTACCTAGTGGGTCCTGCTATCGTCGACAAACTATTGCATCTTGCATCGCAGTGGAATCCAAGTCATAGAACTAACCTGCTATTGCAAGATGAAATGAACATCCCTCATCTCAACTGAAAATCTACCATACTCAACACCCACTGATCTCTACTGTGCTACTCTAAAAAAACCATCATCACTGCATCGAGAACAGTGATGCAACTCAACTGGAGCTGAATGGAATGAACCATCAAACAAGTAACCACCTAAATGCCAAACCATCATATCTCCATATCCAATATACATGAGAAGATAAAAACACCTTGAAGTGTCATCAACGCCAAACCACCATCTAGATCTTGTAGATCCTCCATGGATGTGAGGAATAATCAGAATAGATGCGAGACAATATCCAATAATTGCCCCTAGGTTGCTGACATGAGATAGAACAATGAACTTGCGATTTTCCCACAGACCTTTATAGGAGAAAAAAGTGTCTCTAGTGACATAGGATGATAGGAAATCATTCCTATGATATTCTCCAAATAGGAGAAGATAATCTTGTTCTCCAGACTCTCAAACAACTACTGCCCTCCAACCACCTAGTAGGAGATCCATGAACCAAATAGTATAACATCCATCTCTTCCTACAATAGGGAGGAATACCTCATGGATAAAGGCTAGAACATCACCACCAACTTGATGACTTCTCACTTGAACACCATAATCCAGTTGCAATGCACACATTGGTGCCTCCTGATCATAAATCATAGCAAGGCCTGCATACCTAAACTCACGAGCCGACGAAATCTCCATGGTACATCAACCAAATGCATGAGTCTGTATGGTATGCATCCCCAATCTTTGGGATCGAACGGTACATCATCTACCAAGGAGTCATCCACTAGGTGAGACGTGTCACAAACAAACTCATTGCGCGCTCCATGGATGTTCAAGGCCCAAAAAGAACCTGCATCACCCACATCACCGTGACACAACCATCCATGGAGGAAGACCAGCAAAGAGATGTGATGAACGCTTACATGCCAATAAGTCAATACACAAGGTCAATTAGTATCACTGTTATAACTCCTACCAGCAATATGAATGATACCAAGGGTGTCAACATACCCTTACAAGCCAAAGGAATTTACCTCACACTCAATGTCCATTCGATAGATGTTCCTCCACACACCTGCAAACAACTGACTAGCTGTTGTAGACCATGAAAAATCAGGAAATGCAAGGTAAATCTCAATAGGCTAGCCACTTACCCATGATAGCTTAGTGAAGATGAACTCTCTAGCTAACAAATAAGTAGCTTCTATATCATAAGAGGTCGGTGCCAACTTCAAAAACGAGTTATGGTAGCATGTAACACCCATCAAGGACAACTCTTGAGTGGCTGGTCTACTATGAGTGTCATCAAACAAATCAATACCACCATTGAGAAAATGACCAACAAATACTAAATTTCCATTGTTAGTTATCCCTTTCTCATCATAAGCAATAGAGTGGTGTATACCATGAACGTGCCGAAAATGGATGTTCTCTTGTTTAGCCAACAACTAGGGAACAGTAACCTTCACAAGCTAACTCTCAATCATTCTTTGGGTCTGATCTGATGCTGCTGCCCCAAGGTGAACAAATTCAGTCTTCTCACAAGAAGCATTATCCAAAACGTTATGTCCAACCTTCACTTCTTGTACACCATCAAATGGAGAAACAATATTATTTATTTTTTCATGAGTTAGAGCAGCTGACAAGAATATGGAGAGGTATAGTGCTGCTGTCATAAATCAGAGATATAGGACTGACTTTAGCATTATTTTCGCTGTTTTTGAAGCCTTCAATGCTAGAGCACACCCAGCATGATATAATCGTTAAGTACTTCATGATTCCAACCCAGTCCATGTAGTATACTCTAGAAAATCTCTGTACTAGAGGTGGCACCAAAACCACAAAAAAAAAGTAATAAGAACCCAAAAAGAATTTTATATTATACCCTGAACCAGATTGCTTTACTTGCTAGGCCACATACTGTAGTAACTCATTCCTTTCGTGCTTTGGATGTACCATTAAGGTCTCATTCCTATCTTTGAATAGAATACTAACAGTGGAAGAAGTCTCCTTAAAAAGGATGATTCCAAACCTCAAGTGCCAAACTTGTAGGGTATCTTTACCTTCTTCACCTCATGTGCAATGATTGCTACAAATGAAGGGATAGAACTGCTGCCATAAATCAGAATAACACTCCTGTCATGTCCCATCATGCTATCCTCTAGTACCCAGAAAGTGCCCTCCTCCATAACGTCATGTGCTCTTACAAGTGCAGTTCCAAAAGGTGGCATAGATACTCTAATTTCTTGAGAATGAAAAGGTATAATACTGTCGTCCTTACCCAAAAAATTAGGACTGATTATACATTGTGTTTCATTGCCTTGGTAGACTTCAATGCGAGAGTCTAGTTGCATAATCTTAATCTCAATAGCTGATAGGTTTTCTATTCCTATCCAACTCCAAAGAAAAATATGTACAACAAACCAAAGGTTATCAGTTTGTAAGATCTTCTCATTATACCATCTCTCAGCTGGTGGCCTCTCAGGAGGATAGGCAATTACATCATGGTGTGGAATAAGGTCAACCTCAAGTTAGAAATTATGTTCCAACTCATGTGTTGCATCAGCTATCCGATCCCACACTATTCTTTGTTGTCTAAGTGTATTTCTAGAATCAAGTGATGTTCCACCTTCCAATTCATAAAGTGGATTGTCATACGTCTCCTCAATTCCCATCTCAAACAACAGGTTATGGAAGGTATCCAATTCTATTTCTGTGCAGTAAGAGAACTGCTGCTATGATCGAGATCTAAATCAAAATTATTATAACAGTCATCACTGATCTCATAGCTGTCCCAACTCTCTTGTACATCCTCCTCATCACTTTCAGCTAACCTCAAGGTTGCTAATCTCAGGCTCAAAGTCAGCTGCAAATGAAGATATATCAGATTTCCTCTCCGGAATAATATCAACTTCACCAGTGCTAACCTGTATGCTTGTATCATGCTCTGACTGCATGATTGCCTTTTTATTTTAAGACTTAACCTTGTCCTTGGATCTAATCTAAGTAGCCGATCCTGATTTTGGTTTGGATTCGGACCCGGATTTGGATTCGGGGATTCGGCAAATTTTTTCTTGGGCCGGATCCTGATTCCGCGGGTATATATGTAGACATTTTTGATATATATATATATATTCCATACATGTAACATGTCAATGCTCATTCATCATTAGATTAAAACTTTAAACTTTAAACATATAATGATAATAATAAGTTAGAAGCGTGATTCTCATAAAATGATAAATCCATAATTGCCAATATATGATTATATCATATTCATATTTTGCAAAAGTCTCAAAATGTCATTACATGATGAACAAAGCAAAAATGGTGAAAAATGCTTGAGAAATAAATGAATGACCTTCAAATTACCAAATGCACGCTTTACTAGTCGAATTAGGATTTAGAGGCTTTTTAGTTTTAAAATGGAATAATAAATTGGCATGTTTGGCCCATTTTTGGGCACCCACATGCTCGGATTCTCGTGGATTCCTCCGGATTCTGCCCTGATTCCTGCAGGATTCTTGACTAGAATTTGGATTCTCTGTACTGTAGAATCCATAATCCAGTCAGGAATCCTGCCAGAATTCGGGCAGGATTCGAGTAGAATCAGGATCCGGATCATACCAGAATCAGGATCCGAGGCATATCAGAGGGATCCAGTAACATAGGATCTAATCATTGTCCCACATAACCCTTTGATATCAGGATCCCTCATATGTTCGGTGAGTCCTATCAACTTGGTAATTGTCTTACCAGAAGTATCCATCTATCCAATCACTGTCATAACCCCTATAGGATGGCAGAAAAACTTTGCTCTTATACCACTAAAATATCCTACTCTAATCCAAAGTTTCAATTTTCTTAATTATTTTTTATTTTCTTGAATTTCTATTTTTTTATGGTTTTTCAGATGTTGAATAATAAATGCAGGTTAGAGTAACAGGAAAACTACTTTGAAATGCAAACTAATAAATATTTAATAAACTTTGGTTTCTCTTTATTGCAATAAGTGTATTTTGGAACATACCTTATTTCAATGCCTCATGCCAGGTCCGATACATCAGCATACAATTAATAGCAGGTCTGATGATGTTCCTAACAATAACAATTAGTGACTCATAATCTTGAAGATGCAATAGTTCCCTTAATTTCACAATAACTAGGGTTGCCAGACAACGCAAAACCCCAATGTCTGACTGGAAGAATGTAATATTTGTTGATGAAATGTTGTGAGCTGATGGAATTTTTAGATCTGAAATAATTGTAGAATTTTCCTAATATGAAACTGCTCAAAAACTCACGTCACCTCCTGTAGTAAATTATTCCTACAGACAAAATGGTGTGGCTGGCTATAGTTGGGAATAGTGTTCAGGTATACTGTCAAAATATTTCAGATCTGCTCCTTATTTCAAATTAACAATGAAACCTTGTTCTCTCCACTGCTACAAACTGAAAAATGAAATGCTTCTGTAGTATTCTCTGAAAGAAAATAATTATTTTCTATGAAGCCCAATGCAATTTCTATGTGAAATTGTCTGTATATTATGCCCTTGGATGATCTTCCATACCTGTAAACATTCAGTGCTGTGAAGAATTTTGTCTTCACAAATAATTCCTGCCAAACCCTAGCTTTGAGAGTTATGGAGTGCCAAAGATGAATTCTCCAAAATAATAATGATTCCAAAGATGCCAAAATAAAAGCCCAAATGTCTCTTTTATTCTTCTCCAAACCCTAATGCCACTTTTAGGGTTGCAAGTATTTTATGTTTTAATAAAATATTTTCCACTTTAATGTTTAATTATTCACTCCTCCAATGTGAAGTCTACCTCTAGGAAATTAAAATGCAAGTTAAAGTCATTTATTTTACCATTAAAACTTTTATAATATTATTAAAACGTCATTTTTATTTCCTCATAAAGGAACTTTATAATAAATTACTTTATTTTATTTAATTAAAACATTAAAGTACACTAACCTTGACAAGCCAACTCTCAATGATTCTTTGGGTCTCATTTGCTGCTGCTGTCCCACTGTCCCAAGGTGAACATGTTCAGTCTTCTCACCAGAAGCATTATCCAAAAACATTATGTCCAACCCTCACTTCTTGTACACCATCAAATGGACAGACAAAATGGTGTGGCTGGCTATAGTTGGGAATAATGCTGAGGTATACTGTCAAAATATTTCAGATCTGCTCCTTATTTCAAATTAACAATGAAACCTTGTTCTCTCCATTGCTACAAACTGAAAAATGAATAGCTTCTGTAGTATTCTCTGAAAGAAAATAATTATTTTCTATGAAGCCCAATGCAATTTCTATGTGAAATTGTCTGTATATTATGCCCTTGGATGATCTTCCATACTTGCAAACATTCAGTGCTGTGAAGAATTTTGTCTTAACAAATAATTCCTGCCAAACCCTAGCTTTGAGAGTTATGGAGTGTCAAAGATGAATTCTCCAAAATAATAATGATTCCAAAGATGCCAAAATAAAAGCCCAAATGTCTCTTTTATTCTTCTCCAAAACCTAATGCCACTTTTAGGGTTGCAAGTATTTTATGTTTTAATAAAATATTTTCCACTTTAATGTTTAATTATTCACTCCTCCAATGTGAAGTCTACCTCTAGGAAATTAAAATGCAAGTTAAAGTCATTTATTTTACCGTTCAAACTTTTATAATATTATTAAAACGTCATTTTTATTTCCTTATAAAGGAACTTTACAATAAAGTACTTTATTTTATTTAATTAAAACATTAAAGTACACTAACCTTCACAAGCCAACTCTCAATGATTCTTTGGGTCTCATTTGCTGCTGCTGTCCCACTGTCCCAAGGTGAACATATTCAGTCTTCTCACCAGAAGCATTATCCAAAACATTATGTCCAACCCTCACTTGATGTACACCATCAAATGGAGAAACAATATATATTTTTTTGTCATGAGTTCGGGCAGCTAACCCATGAATATGGAGAGGTATAGTGCTTCTGTCATAAATCAAATATTTGGGACTGGTTGTAGCATTCTATTCGCTGCTTTTGAATTCTTCAATGATAGAGTGTACCCGGTATGATATAGTCATTAAGTACTCCATGATTCCAACCCAGTCCACATAGTATACTCTCAAAAATCTCTTCACTAGAGGTGACACCGAAACCACAAATAACAAGTTATAAGAACCCAAAAGGAATTCTATATTATACCTTGAACCAGATTGCTTTACTTGCTGGGGCACATACTGAAGTAACTCATTCGTTTCATGCCTTGGATATACAATTAACGTCTCATTCCTATCTTCTAATAGAATACGAACGGTGGAAGAAATCTCCTCAAGAAATAATGATTCCGAACCCCAAGTGCAATGGCTACTACAAATGAAGGGATAGAACTGGTGCCATAAATGAAAAAACAGTCCTATCATGTCCCATCATGCTATCCTCTAGTACCCTGAAAGTGTCCTCTTCCATAACGTTGTGTGCTCTTACAAGTGCAGTCCCAAAAGGTGGAATAGGTACTGTAATTTCCTAAGAATGAAGAGGTATAACAGTGTTGTCCTTGCCCAAAAAACTAGGACTGATTATACCTTGTGTTTCATTGCCTTGGTAGACTTCAATGCTAGAGTCTAGTTGCATAGTCTTAGTTTTAATAGCTGATAGGTTTTCTATTCCTATCCAACTCCAAGGAAAAATATGCGCAACAAACCAAAAGTGATCGGTTTGTAAGATCTTCTCATTATACCATCTTTCAGCTGGTGGCCTCTCAGGAGGATAGCCAATTACATCATGGTATGGAATAAGGTCAACCTCAAGTTAGAAATTATGTTCCAACTCGTGTTGCATCAGCTATCGGATCCCACACTATTCTTCGTTCTCTAAGTGTATTGCTAGAATCAAGTGATGTTCCACCTTCCAATTCATAAAGTGGATTGTCATACGTCTCCTCAACTCCCATCTCAAACAACAGGTTATGGAAGGTATCCAATTCTGTTTTTGTGCCGTAAGAGAACTGCTGCTATGATTGAGATCTAAATCAAAATTATTATAACAGTCATCACTGATCTCTTAGCTGTCCCAACTCTCTTGTACATCCTCCTCATCACTTTCAGCGGTGTACTATGGATTGAAAACATCAAGGTTGCTAACCTCAGGCTCAAAGTCAGCTGCAAATGAAGATAAATCAGATTCCCTCTGCGGAATAAAATCAACGTCACCAGTGCTAACCTGTATGCTTGTACCATGCTCTGACTGAATGATTGCCTTTTTTAATTTTTAGGCTTAACCTCATGCTTGGATCTAATCATTGTCCCACAGAACCCCTTGATATAAGGGTCCCTCATAAGCTCGGTGAGTCCTATCAACTCGGCAATTGTCTTACCAGAAGTATCCATCTATCCAATCACTATCATAACCCCTATGGGATCGCAAAGAAAACTTTTCTCTAATACCACTAAAAAATCCCAACCCTGATCTGAAGTTTCAATTTTCTTAATTTTTACATGTTCTCGAATTTCTAATTTTTTTGTGTTCTTTCAGATGTTGAAAAGTAAATGTAGGTTAGAATAATAGGAAAACTACTTTAAAAATGCAAACCAATAAATTTTTAATAAAATTTGGTTTTTCTTTATTGCAATGAGTGTATTTTGGAACATAACCTATTTCAACGCCTCATGCCAGGCTTAATACATCAGCATACAATTAATAGTAGGTTTAATGATGTTCCTAACAACAACAATTAGCGTCTCATAATCCTGAAGATGCAATAGTTCCCTTGATTTCTCAAAACCTAGGGTTGCAAGACAATCCAAAACCCCCAACACCTAACTGGAGGAATGTAATATTTTCTAATGAAAGACTGTGAACTGATGGAATTGTAAGATCTGAAATAATTGTCGAATTTTCCTAATCTGAAACTGCTCTGAAAGATCCCTGACGGATTCTCTTACTAATTTGCTATAAGTTTTAAAATAATAAACTATGTTTTTCTGAGATTTTTGGTGGTCTTATAGAATAGACAGAAGTTGCAGAATGTTTTGTTTCTTTTTG
>MU226529.1:1061599-1091540 GCA_018584345.1 Thuja plicata | reverse complement strand
ATGTAGTCTCCAATCAGTAGGGGTATAGCTACCCGACCCAAAGAGAGATGTGATACCCTCAAAGATGACTCAAGCATACCCTCGACCCCTGTCATAGAGACCTCTAGAGTGGCTGATCCACACATGCAAATCATCCCTACACTATGAGAATGGAACCCCTCCTGCCACACAATCCATACCAACAGCCATCCAAGCCTGCTTACATAACACTGACCAACATCAAACACGGTATCAGTCAAGTGGTCCCAATAATGCCAATCCAAGAAGGATACCCCATAACCTGTCTCCACCCCATAGACAAATCTCTCTACAATCTCATACTCCTGAAGTGTTGGGGTATCTCTTGCCATCTTAGGGAAGACTGGATGATACTGACTAGGGTAACCATTGACCCAACTGAAAACAAGCAACATGAAGTCACCCATCAACAGTGCTATTGCTACCCTGTCATGCACGCCACATAGTCATCTCAGGATCAAGGTGAATGCACTAATTATGTCACTCATCCACGCGTAAGCGTATGTATGCTGAAAGTTGATCCCCGAATCATGTATCAAACTGGGATGCATGGCTTCACCCAACTGCTGCACTACTATGATATAAAATCCTAGGTGTGTGGAATGAAGCAACTCATCAAGGATCCTCCAATCGAATGCACTGCATAGGATGATACCAAGATCCCACACTGGATGGGAGTGCTCCCACAACCAAGGTGATATTGTACTGGAATCCCTGTGAAACAAAGCATCAAATGAGACAACACCTGGATCCCAACACAATCTGAACCCACATCCATCTATCATGAGAAGATACTGATAGTGGAAAGCGTCATCAACAACAAATCTCCCTGCGGTCACGATGAAACTCCCACCACTATGATTACCGTCCATGGCATCATGCCTGCTAATTCCCACCCCATCCTGTAACCATGGCTCTGGATGAAGTCTCTATGACATAGAGGTGATAACCTCTGTCGGACACTGAACGACATGATGGTGGATTGTTTGCTGGTCCCACAAACAATCCCACCCAAATTGTTGGGTCAGGTCCCTACCGTCAATAACTCTATCCTCTAAAGATGGAAGTGCACTACCGCACCATGGATAGTAGAAATCTGGAGCCAACTCCCACCTGTGTACCACCCAATCATCTACCAGTGAGCTAAATGAGAAATGGAGTGTACTCCTCATGGTGCAATCAAGATGGACTCCCGTAGGCTCCCTCAATGGCTCTATGGCATAACCCTGTCCAACGAACTCATATCGATGAATCATCTCATCATCACCCAATGGTCTAAATGAGGAGTGATATGCACTCATCACTGTGCAGTCAAGATGAAGTACAACATGCTCTCTCAACGGTTCTGTGTCAAAATCTTGTCCAATAAGCTCACTGTCACTCCCACTGGTCTCATCGCACGAATCTGGGTATAATGCATACATCTGATCTCCGAAGTCCAAACAAGAAGGACCTTTCATAGACCACAACTGACCACCTTGATTCTGCTGTGAGATAAACTGGTGTCCATGGTCAGCTGTAGGTGGTGTAATAGTAGATTTGCTCCCTAGAGGAGGGAACAAATCAACATGAGCACAGTACTCCCACTCCAAGGATACTCTGCTAGTCTCCTGTGAAGATGTTGTAGGGATGTTATCGGAAACCATCACATAACTCTCTGGTGAGTCCACTAGTGTCACTGGGAAACATTGTACTGTAACCGCCTCTGATGACGACTCTACCACTCTCAGACTGTCGGTAAGCTCCTGTAACTGTAAGTTCGCCTCCTGAAGGGCTTCCTGGGTATACTCCAATGACTCACTCATCTCCTCAAGCTCATGGGTGAGCCCGTTAACTTCCTCCTTTCACATCAGGGCATCATAGCAGATGCAATCCTTCTCTAGAAGATAACTCCGATGAGCCACTAACTCCAAATAATCCTGCTTCAATCCCCATAGCCTCATGAAGAGCATGGAACTCTGCCATGGAAAATCTGCTACTATCCTGCTGATCAGTCACGAGAGCGCTCAAACTGAGCATAGATAACATCCTTCGAGTGGCATCAAAGTGCTCAACCACTGTGCCTACCCTCCTGTCATCAACCCTGAGTTGTCTAATCAAGCAATGAGGGGTCTGAAAATGATAATTCTCAGGCATGTGTACTACCTCTGGATTTGCACTATGATAGGATACTGTGTCTGAGTTCGGTACATCTCTGTAAGGGGTATCCAGTATTGCATTATATGATCATGATCATATAATATCATGATGTCTATTGGCTATTGTACCGAGGATTGGCTATGATATCGTGATCATATTGGCTATTGTACCGAGTATTGGCTATGGACATTATACTCATAGAAGTGTGTCTCTTTGCAAAGTGTTGCATTGCTGCTAGAGCATGTGAGACACTTGTTGGAGAGAGGATATGTATCTTTCTGTTCCTTAGAGCATTTGGGAGGTGCTCTCATGTACCACAGACCCAAGAAGTAGCTCCATAGTTGCTGCAAGCCATGTGGATGGCTTGTGTTACTTTAGATGCCTTGCTTTGTGAATCCTCCTAGACCACCAATTAGTTCTGTGTTGGAGTGAAGAAACTGCTTCCAGGTTCAGTTAGACAAAATTAATATGCAGCTGGTAAAGGGAACTTGGCATTATATGTTGTTGGAAACTTTGTATATCTTGGCCTTGGCAGGAGGTTGGTTGGAGTTGATATAGTTTTTGGTGTTCAAATGGCTGCATAAGTAAAAATATCATTAATTTGAAGTTATTTATCAATTTTCATTGATAAATTCAAAAACTAGCAGTAAAGGGATTGGGTTCCCTACTGACCAAGCTGATGTTATTCTACAAAACTGGATAAAATTTGGGAAAATGCTCAACATTTGTAGATAAATGTGACATTATTCAAGCTCCTGCCAATAGCGATTACAAAATATCTAATGGAGAGTGTACCAAGACGAGGCATCTTGAGAAAAAAAATATCTTTTATGGATACAAATCCTCTTTTCCTATGCTTCTCTCAAGACGATAGGGCTTGCAATTCCTACCTCCTCTGACATAGCATATCATAACCTTTTAGACATTTCTTTTCTTCTTTATACTGGGGTATGCATTCTCATTTATTTCAATTGACAGTTAATTCAAATTGTCATCATCCAGTTAGCTTTGCGGCCTAGTAGAATAGTCTTGGCAGGTAATGCTCAGAGATTATCTTAGCATGGATATATTATGATATCAGACCTTGTAATGATCTCTGACTGTGAAGTAAATATATGAATTTGTTCTGCTGTTTCGATGCTTGTCTCAACTGCCAAGGATTGTTTATGCTTTCAGAATATCATAGATCAGAATATGAAAAATGTTCAACTAATCGAATAAAGCAAGGAGGCTTGACAAATTGAAGTTTATCTTAGGCTCAATGGATGAAATTTGGTGATTTAAAGGGAAAATCCGGGATGATGCTTCCTAAAATATTTGCTTAGAGTAAACCAAGACAGGTAGAAAAGACTAACTGACGCATTTTCCTTAGTGCTTAAAGATGTTGTTGGGGAATGTGAACATGGGAAAATAAAATGATAGAAATTTTTGTGCCATGGGAAGCAGGAATAAATATAACAATCCTTATTTTCTTTGGGGGCTTATTTCCTATGAACATATATTGTTTTAATGTCCTAGACTAGTTGAATGGCAGCAGCCATCCCCATCATGTAGCACAGAAGTTCTGTGGTGGTGGTGAGACCTTTATTAATTGCTATGTCTTATTTAGTTGAAATATCTAGTGACATGCAATTTTATTTCTATGAAGTAGCTAGTTTCCTATTCAATCAGTATTAAGACCTTGTCAAAATGGAAATCTTAAGGATTTGTATATACATTGAAGAAATTATGCAATAAAAATTGCAGCCATTCCCCATCACAAAACCTATTGGCATACCTAATCTTTTGTTGCTTTATTTCTTGTTTTTCTGAGAAATGGTGATGGGGATAAAGTATTTCTGGATAAACTCAAAAAAATATATGGTAAATGCATGCGATTGAGAAATTTAGTTCAGGCCAGAAGTTGGCAATGCAAGTTAAAGCTTTATTGCATGACTGTTAGCAAACAAACTCAATTAGATGATAGTTTATCCATGATTCTGAGGCAAACAAACTCAATTAGATGATAGTTTATAATTAGGAAAGTTACCCTTTACAAATCTCCACTAGGGTCACTACTGCTAGAAAAATGGTAGGGGTAATAGTAATGAATTTGAGCTGTTGATGAATTGTGGTGGATCAAATAAGAAAAAACCAAGAAACTTGCCTGATAGAAAACAATTCAACATTATTTTGTTCTTACTAGAACTGCTACCTATTTCGCAGTAATTTTCTTTTTCTTTTTACCAAAGGTCCATCATCGTAATATTTTTCAGTGAGTGGTGAAAACTTATGTATTTGAATATTAAGGATTTCCAAGGCAATTTTGTCTTTCTGTGGTTTAAGGCAAGAATTGTGCAGCCTCTTGAATTTTAATACATATGCATCTTACTCTTTCTACCACGTAGGTAACCAGTGTAAGCTATCACCCAAAGGAAAGCTGTATGATCACATCCTCTGTTGATAGCACAATTCGAGTTTGGAAGTGCTGATATCTGCTGACATGGCATTTTTCTCAAGTTATTTAGCTCAGTAAGGGGCCATACTTCTCTCCATTGGTGTGGCATTTTTTTCAAATCTTGATGTTGACATTCCATTATTGATACTCTTTTAACTTCATTGGCAAAAATCAGTTCTGTGTTGTGATATTTTTCAGTTTCTTTAAGGTACATCTGTCCATGATTCTGGGACAGAGTCAAGTAGCTGGTAGCTTATTATTAGGAAGTTTAACCCTTCACAAATCTCTGGCAGGGTCACCTTTTCTATTAAAATGCTAGGTGCAATGCTAGTGAATTGAAACTGTTGATGAATTGTGATTAGATCATATAAGGATGAAAACAGACAAACCTTCTTTTTGTTTATACTTGCACGCCTCCTATTTTATAGTGAATTATTAAAAAAGAATCAGAGGCTCTATGATAATATTTTTTCTCTAAGTGGGGAAACCTTATGTAGTTGAATGTTAAGCATTTCCAAGGCATTGTAGTCTTCTCTATGAAGGCAAGATGTTAGGTGGTCATTTAATACATGTGAACCTTACTGTTTCTGCCATGTAGGTAACCAGTGTAAGCTATCATCCAAAGGAAAGTTGTACATACTACAATCACATCTTCTTGTCATTCTAAAAGTGTTGATATTGCAGATATGCCATTCTTATGAAGCTATTTAAGTTAATGCTGGGCCATAAATTATCATTGTTGGTGAAGTATTTTGATAAAATCTTGATATTGACATTCCATAATTGATACTCGTACAATGTCATTGGCAAGACTCAGCTCTGTGTTTTTGATGTGTGTTCACTTGCTTTAATTTTTCTATGTACACTTGCACCATGAGAGGGTGCAAGGGGTACACTGATAGGGAAATACATTTAAATTATTAGGCTTGTATCAATAACTGAAGCTTTACATAATAAAAGTAAGTGTATTAAAGTGTAAATGACAAGACACACAATCAAAGCACATTAAATGAAAGGTATTTAGACAATGTCCATTTTCTATTGGGGGTTTTGGTCTTGCAGTGTTTTCTATTATTTATTATATTTTGTTAGGGCCCGATTCTAATATTTTCATGCGAATTCTACCCATGTTTTCTCAACATCATTACTATTGTCTTTCCCTTCCTTATCGATAGCTTAAAATCGTTCATCTTGTCCACTAATAGTATAATAACCAACAATTGCATGCCTTTCTCATGGAACAAAAGCTGGTAGGTTGTATTGTTTTTTTTGTTTAGAGAGACCTTATGTTCTTCTTGGAGTGGAGTCCTCTTTCTTGGAGTTCAATCCATAGACTTCAATTCTTTTTTTTGGTTCGCTCTTCAGGTAAGGAATGAATTAAATTCATCTTCCATTTGCTTTTCCACACAAAAACATAGTATTCTTTGAGCTTATTATTCATCGACCATTCTTTGTGATTCTTCTTTCTTGTGGTGATTTGCATTCATGAACAATATATGAAGGAACCAATTTGGAGATAGGCAACTCAACTCGTATAGGTTTGTAGATACCAATATGTAAAGGAGATTGGCATTCTCAAAGAGACAAATTTTTTTTTACTTTAAATTTCTTCAAGTAATTTCTATTAGACATGACTTTATTGTTGTATCATGGTTATTTGTCATCTCATTCTCCTTGATTATATTGCATATTTAGAAAAAAGATCCATTTTTTTGTGTAGTTATCCTACCACGTATGAAACTACCATGTAAATGTATAGTGGTCAACAACAACTAAGTGCTTCTTGTTTTATGCATCTTTTCCCTAGTTTGTGTCCTTTACATGTTTTCTTTATTATGTTTTATTTTGTTCAAGTGCAATATCAACATTTAAGCCACCAGTCTTTGTTTTCACAGTCCACACCACAAGATTATCTTTGTTTTGTCCAAGTGCAATATCAATATTTAAGCCAACAACCTTTGTTTTCACAATGCACACCACAAGCTTCTCTTCTTTTAAGTATGTTTGTTTTCTTTGAATCTTTTATGTACTCTAGCTATTAACGATTTTCCCATTTTCATTTGTCTTATCTAGATTTTCCCGTCTTTCAGCTGCTTTAAAAGTGATAATATATGTAGTCAAAAGGCTTGCTTTCTCAAAGCATTTAGAAAAAAGTGTCATCTGGTTGAATGAATTTTACAAGTATAATCTAATTGCTTATGGATTTGATTGTGTGAGATTTTTTGCAGCAACATTTTGGATCACACTCCGTGATCTATCATCGTCAAGCGAGAGAAAACATAAAATTTTGTTGAGTTGCAAATGAGAGTAAAGTGCAATATTGGTGTCATGAAATATCAAAAATGTTATTTGCTAAAATTAAAGTCCAATACAAAGCATTTGGTTGAAAGTAAAGACAATGTTTTAAAATCTATGGAAGTAATTAGTTTGGTTTATAATTGTAAAATTAAAAACAAAACATTTGTGATTTAATATATGTTTAAAAATAAATTACAATTTGTAATTTTATTTATATTTTAAAGATTTTTTTTGTAATTAAAATTCTCAAATAATTTTAAAATTTATATAAATAATTAGATAAATAAAATGAATGTAAAATTAAAACAATATAACCCAGAATATAAAATGTAAAATGAAAAGATGTTAAGCCCTATAGTTAATGCTCGAATGAATATTATTGATAATGAATTGTACCATAATAATTAGGTAATAAAATAACTGTAAAGTTTAAAAAAACTAAAAACTTTTATAATAATTATATATGTAATGCAATTACAAAACAGTTTGCCATGTTTATAGTGGATTAATTGCCACGTTTGCAGTGGTTCCAGTGACCAAATGTATGACCTCCACATAAACAATTACGCATGCAACTCTCAAACTTACTAAAGTACATTTTAATGGCAGTTTTTTTGGTTTAGGCACTGATTATGCTCCATAATGAGGTACAAGTGTGAAGGCTCAGTGAAAGAATTGGAAACCATCTTTAATTTGGACATTTTCTGGAGTTTTCTGTATATAGCTTTGGTAGTGTCAATCTTTCTAGTGTGGCCTCTGTAATATATAGTAGACTGATTTATTTCTAGTTCAGGATGGCTTTGTTGCCAACAATATGCCATGGTAGCTGCAGTTTATCTGCCATTTTCAATTTCAGACACTCCACGCTAGACATAGGAGTGATGCGCTTTTATTTCCCCTACAATATGCATGCTGAAAATCCTCCCCATGGAAAGACTTGTGGATCTCTAAACTTCGTAGATGTTTTTGGCAAGGGAAAAAGGACTTGATTCAATGGAACTTTTTGTTGTAATGGTTGTGTGTTTTCAATCATGGGTGTTCCATTAAATTTGAGCTAAAGATTAGAGAAATTTCATGTTTCGATTAGTGGTAATGGAACTCTTTGTTGCAATATTTATGTGCTTCAAATTTCAAGCTTGGGTGTTCCGTTGAAGTTGAGTTTATGATTCGAAAAATTTCATGTTTGAGTTGCATTTGTAGATTATGATGATAGGACAGTGGGTGTTTTATGGTGCATCTATCAGGATAAGAGAATCGAGATTTTAGAATGATATAAATCTTCTAAGGGATCATAGTCATGCATTTAGTAATATGATAAAAACTACATTGGGCAAAACTTGTTGAATTAGGAAAACAATTCATTCAAAGAGTCTTCTACAGACAACTGCAATGTTTGATCCATCACATAAAGAAAATTGCAGAGAAAATAATAAATATCATTGATGAAAGAAGACATTAGAGGAGGTCAAAATATCTGCAAACACCTTCAAAATCAATCCGCCCTAGATTCACGGTATATCAGACCCTGCTATTTTCCATGTAAAATGCACCTGCGACCAAATTTCAAAAAATGGAAAACACAATAGATTTTAGTAAAATTTTTAGCATTTATTCTAAATGTAGGCTTGCTAACACGAACTTCAACACTATGTTCGTCACCGTCAGATGAAGGAAACAGCGACGTAACGTCAATGTCAGAGGCATATTTGAACTTGAGCTTCTGCGCATTCTGGAGGTTGTGGTAGTCTATGAGACTCGAAACTTGGTCGCTCGACTTCAGCACTGGCATGCGCACCGCTGTGGAGGCCACAAGCATTTCCAGGCACTTCAATCCGACTTGCCTTGGGCTTTCATAGTTAAAACTGCAATTCCCAGCGGATTCAGAGTTTGGGCTCGGGAACGTTGGTCGAAGATTGCCTGCTACGCTTTTCAATATCTTGGCCATCCTCAGTAATTGTTTGAGAAAATGTCAAGAAGGATGTGGTGAAATGGAATTCAATGCTTCCTGGGTATTAGAAATGGACAAGCTAATGAAGCTATAACGCTCTTTAATCTAATGCAATTGTCAAATGCAATGCCCAAAGTATCAACAGTGAATCTGATGTCTGCCTGTGCCCATCGAGGAGTTATCAAACAAGGCATGGGTGTTCATACTTGCATCATTAAAAGGGGGTTTGAATCAAGTCTTGTTGTAGGAACTGCAGAGTGCAAGGGCTTCCTTGATCAAGTTCTTTGATAAATATAGTCAGTCAGCTATGATGGCAGACAAAGGGGTTTATTTTTTGGTAGCCTGGAAGGGATGTTACATTCGAATATAGTCAGTCAGCTATAATCAACTTTAGGAAACAGTTTATAAAAATAAAGATGAATAATAAAAAACAATTTATCAAAGATATGTGCGGGTATGAAGCAGGAATATCAGCCTAATTTTGAAGGCTTAATAAGCAAACAGTTTGCTCCAGAAACAAAAGTTCTCTTTTGGTTTTTGCCGTGGATTAATTCAAAAGAGGGATGCAAATTCCTTACCTGGATTCTTCCGCCCTTGTCCAACCAGAAAGAGAGGAGATTTGATGAAGAGCATTCTTCCATTCATCAATAGTATTTTTATCCTGCCTATCTAATTGGCTGTAATGTTTCTGGGATGCCTCTACGAATGGACCTCCCTTTCTTTGAGGGTAGCGAACATCAGAGGGTTCCACATCATAAAACAGAGGAATGATGAAACCATTTGATCTACACATCTGGGCCGCCTCCTTCAGACACCAAGTTGATTCTTCATAGTGCCTGGAAAATCGCAGAATGAAAATGTCACTTGTCTCAATGGCTATTTGTAAGCTGGATTCGATTTCTTTGCCCTTCTCCAGTTCTTCGCTGTCGAGGAAAACCCTAAGTCCCGCCTCAGAGAGAGCTTCGTAGAGATGGTTGACAAAAGTTGTCCTCGCATCTTTTCCACGAACACTGAGAAACATATTAAATTTGTTGTTGGCATCGAAGGGGATTTTGGTGGGGGTTGGGTGATACTGATGGAACTCCTCTTTGAGATTGCAGAGGATTTTGGAGGTGGAAGCATGATAATGAACAAAAATCTCCATCACTTGTTCTGAACAAGTTTGAAGAACTTAACAATAAATATGATCTTAGGCGTGCCACAAAAGAGAAAATCGAATAGATATGCAGTCGCCAAACTGATCGGGGGAATATAAACAAAGTCGAATGCGCGTAACGACAGAGAGGAAGTTTCTTGTGGACTTCTTAAGAATTTCTTAGACACCATATGGAGTAAAACTAAAAGTTTCAGAAGTTCACAGTGCGTCAGATAAACGCAGTCGAAAGCCCTATAACACGGAGAGTGAAATTTTCCTATGAAGCTTAAGAAACATTTCTTACAAAAGAAATGGGAGGGCCAACAAAACATCTTGAATCCACTTTAAAAAAAGTTTCATATTTGAAACTAATATATATATATATATATATATATATATATATATATTCCCATCACTATGTATTTGAAAGAGAAAATATTTTATTAGATATGTTCAATCACATTAATTTATCTGAAGCCTTGGAGGCCCCGACACAGCTATGTAGAAGGCCATTAATTTATAATTTAATCTTTTGGAGTATAGATAGATTCCATAAATAAATTAATTAACTGCTTCGATTATAACTAAATATATATTTTTGGGAGTTTGGGTAGAAACTGGTGAAACCAGAGATTCCCTAAATAAATAAATTGCCTGCTCCGACTATAAATAGAAGCATGATTAAACTTGTTTTCTCACAGAATAGATAACTGCAGAAATGGCAAAGGGATTCGCATATGCATACGTGCTCTTGTTGTTGGCCATGGCCTCCACGGCTTTTGCTTGCAGTAAAATGCATTCTAATCTTCTTTTTCTTTAATCAATTTTTATTACTAAACAGATTCTGAAAAACATAATTTACTAATTGTGGATTTCTACCTAATTAAACAAATACTGATAGTTATTTTCCGCCTAAAGGGCAATGCGCGTATTGTAGCGGTAATTATCATGGGGATTGCGATGTTTTTACCAGTGGGTGTCATGATACGTGCGTAGCTTATGATGGTGTCGACGATGGGCTATGCGTGTTTGATACATGGTGGCCGAAGATTTATTGTATCTGTATCAATAGCCACATTGAAAATGAAAACGTGACCGATTCGGGATCTGATTTTGCCGGCGGAAGAGGAAAAGCAGAAATGTTGATTCATCATCAACACGTGGTTTCTCAATCATGATAATGATAACCTCGGTAGATATTATGAAATCAAATTAAATCTATATTGATATGCATTCAATGCATGAAACAATGGGTTCCATGAAACAATGGTTTCCTATGAAACTATGGTTTCCTAGCGTCTGACAGGTATTTTTCAAAAGCTCACACAATATAGCCTATCGGCTAAATATGTTCTACAAACATTCCCAAGAGACAAACATTTGGTTTTATAGAGGTTATGTCTACCAAAATAAGCTTTTGCATTAACTGGTGTTTAGTACAATTAGGTTTAGATTCAAATAATTATGTTCGAAATTTCACTTCTGTCTCCATGCTCACAAACTGAAAAAACTCAAGTTTTATCCAGTATTGCAACATTATAAATTAATAAAAGTTCTGTAAAATCGGAAATGGATAATATCTTTACACATGGTATTATGACTTAACTTCATATAGATTTTGGTTAGATGAAGTTGGATTATGTTTATTGCTTAGTCACTCTCTGTTTATTCCAATATATGCAATTCAAGAAATTGACAATTGATTGTTCTCTTCACTTGGGACTCTGGATGTGCATGCTATTTCATACATATTTTGGCATGAGGAAGTTCTATTGTGTTTTATCCATTTTTCTATATTTATATTTATATATTCAGCTAAGTTACCGATTCGAGTGCGGATGCGGATGGGGTACAAGAATCGGGTGCACAGATGTGTGAAATTTTCTTTTGGGGGTTTTGGATGCATTTGGGTGCATATATATATATATATATACAAAATGCAAGAAATATGCAGAATTAAATCATTTGATAGTATGATACTTCATCATTGATCAAGATAAATATTAAATGCCAATTGATAGTTCACAAATATTCAAATAAGCCATATCATATATGTCTATGTTCATGATTCTAATGAAAATCAGGAAACCATTACAAGTACAAAATCAAAATGTAGTTTATGATTCAAGGTTCATCAATCAGGATTCACTAATTAGAATCATAAGGATTCTGAAAAAAATCTTCATCTTCAGGCTCAGCTGCTGCAAGTTCAAGATCATTTGAACCCACAGCAGTTCTACTTGTACTAGATGCACCATGTGTCAGGATGTAATCATCATCATAATTTGTAATGAGTCTAGTAAGATCCTTAACGGTTGCATCCAAGTTGGCACACTCATGAGCTACATCCCAAAGCTTTTCTTCCCCATCCTTGTGTTCCTCTTTAAGTAACAAAAGATGCAAGTTGGTATGAATATAAACCAAGTCTTCAGCTTTTTTTGAGCCCAACCGGTTACGATTCACTAAGTGGATAAAGGAGTATGTACTCCAATTCTGTTCAGCGGCAGAAGAACTTGCAACCTGGATAGTGTTCACAAAATAAAAAATAAAAATGCAAAGCAAATTAAAGAATGTTAAGTACTAAATTGTAGAATACAAGTAGTAATTTTTTTTTAAAAACTTTTGAGAGGATCTTGATTGCAAGAGGTTGTAGATACTTAAATGGTTGACCATAGAGGTACCACCATGTGATAGCATCCATGTCGTATTGGTCCTTAATTGTTGTTGCACTATGATTTCTTCTTGAGGCAAACAAGCCAATTCCGTCCTAACTTTTTTGTGCACTTCTTGATTTGAGAATAGTCTTTCAAAAGCTTTCTTGCACCCATTAGCAACTTCTTCATCGACATATGGTGCTACTCTCTCTATCATAGTAAGTACTTCATTGCTATAGTACCTCGGAGATAGGGCATATGCAAGGAGGTGCAATGGGGTGGTCATCTTTTCTCAACGATGTTGAATTTTCGTTTCCACCTTATTGCACAAGGTTTCACATTCTATGGAGTCATTCTCATGTTTTTGTATTGCAATTGTTACCTTCTCGACTATTGTGTCCATGCCATCATAAACATCCCCCAAACAAGGTTAATTTGTATCAGCAAATCGGAGGATAGTCATGATAGGCTCGGTGAAATCCAATACATACTGCACACTAACCCACTGACTGTCATCCAAGACTAATGTCTTGACCTTTTGGGCCCTCTTTGAATGTGAAGCCTCCCATACACCCCATTGGTTGGAAATAACCATTTGGCTCAATGCCTCTTGGACCTTGAGAATGTTGGAGATATAGCTTCGGGAGATATCTTTCTCTCCTAAATTGGATATATATATATATATATATATATATAATCTATTCTTTATTAAAGTCATCGAAGGGTCCTCACATTGAAGGGACAAGACATTGAAGAGTCAAGACAATGAAGGGTCAAGACAACAAAGTGTTTTCACTTTGTAACTGCAAGACAATGAAGAGTCAAAGCAATTTTATATATTCTTCCTGGAGGAAATCATATATATATATATATATATATATATATATATATATATATATATTTGTATGGTAATAAAAACAAATTATATGGGTATTGTAGACAGATCATATTGGTGATGACCATTGCTTCAGTTTGAATCTTGTGTTTGGGGGAATTGTATTTCAGACTTCTTCTCTTTCATTAAAATATAAGTGATATATTTGTGGCTAGGTTTTTCCCCTCAAGTTGGAGGGTTTCCCAGGATAACTCTTTGTCTTATTGTGCATTGTTTTGTTTTGCATATTTATTTTATTTTTGATGTGAAAAAAATCAACATGGTATTAGAAATCAACTATTGGGGAATTTTAAATAATTCCTTTGCATTAAAAAAAGAAAGAAGATTTGTGGGACGCGACGGCTAAGAAATATTAATTGGGCCTTATTTGTTCTAGACTATGGTTTTATGTTTGCAACATTAAATATTAATGCGCAGTGTTAAAAAATTGAGGATATCGGTTAAGCCTAATATTGGCAAAAGAGTTCGATTAAGAAGTGTCGTGAGTATTGCGATGACTAAAATCCAGAAGAAATTACTTGTAAAAATCTTGTCACTCTATTGGTCCTTGTGAGTGTAGCAAAGTATGAAGAGATTATTATTGAATGCTTGGCAACTTTAATATTTAATGCAAATTCTTCATATTACCGGTTGGAACAGATCTTTATTCCTCCCTATGCCTTGTTGGAGCAAACGCTTGATCTCTCCAATCGTCGCCCTTCATCATATTGCCTGGGCAAGTAATACGGTTGGGTATTTTGCTTAAGGAGTAATAGCAGTTTGCCAAAGCAGAATGTTTCGAGTCTTGGACTGATCACGGGTTGGAGGTATTTGGACGTCTTGTACAGTAGAAAAGTATTGACTTAGTTTTGGACAGCTATGTGGTACTGCCATTAGTGCAACTTTTGTGGTTCTATTATTCCAGATTGCTGAAGAAACAATGATTCTGTAGGTGTTGACCTGTCTTGGAATAACTCACACAAGCATAGGTAACCACACTAAGGAAGCATCAATTGCATGGCATGCTATTCTTGAGAGCAGCTAGAACTAAATGGTCAGAGAGACACTACAGTGATCTGAATCTTTAGGTGCAAAGATCAGAAAAAAACAATTGGTAATTTGTGAGGAAGATTAAACAATCATTGAGATAAGTATTTTACTAGCAGGATATTCAAGTTATTGCATATAAAGAGATTTACTCTTTAATGCTGAATAGTTAAAGATTAGCATTGTTCTTTTAGTTAATGATATATACAGTATTATATGAATGTTTAATGTAGTCTTTATTCCATGATTTTGGTACAGACATTAGAGTAGTTGTATTTTATATTATTTTGTTGATACTGTAAATGAAATTGGTGTTTTGTTTTATCGTATATGATAACTGTATGATTTCCAGGTCAGGCTGGTTGGAGTCTCCAATGATTATCGTTACATGTAGTTTGAACTTTGTATTGCTGTAAAAAATGTAGTTGCAGATAGATAACCGAGACAGGAAAATCATAAGTTGAAACAATTTCTTTTCTTATTTATCGGGTCATATATCTTGTGTGAGATACATTGCTATCTGTGTTGCTATTGCTGGAAGCATTCTTCAACCACTATCAGGCTATTAATGTATATTTGTAATGACTATTTGTAACGGCAGGAATACGCTGATCAAAGTGGTCTTTGGTCTTAACGACACCACTAAACATTTCTGACAGTTCAAATCCCCAATTCAAGGTGACTTCATACTATTTGGAAACCACACAGAGTTGATCGATTCTACCAAGCATTGTGATTAAGCTTGTCCTTAGAGTCTGGTTGCGAGCTTCTGCATCTTGATTATCACTAGTCCTCTGTAATTCGAAGCTGAATGGCTCTGTGAATACTTCATGAGTCAATTTAGGGGTTAAGCCCATGTTTCATATTTATGGTGCCAAAAACTATGAACTATATTTTTAGCACAATTGTGTGGGCACTATATTGGGCGGTGATAATAATATTTTGTTGTGGCTTCAGTCTTCGTTGCTGGAAGTAATTATTGGATTGCATCTGTGCATGAACTTTGATCAAGTGGAAGAAGTACATCGTTCATTTTTGGTTGCTCATCTCTTGCCTCGGTTTTGGCTTGCAAATGGTTGAACGTAAGAGTGAGATCTTCTGTAGTTGGGAATTTAATGTAACTACTTATTGCTGCTGTTTATGAGGGCGAGTTGCCTTAATATTCTTGGATTGAAGCATAAAGTAAAGAATGCAAGCACTGGTGTTTCAGACCATTGAATAGACTTTTTGTTTGTTGTAGAGAACATAAAGTGTAGATCTTATGCCCTATTTTCTTGGGCAGGACTTGTGAATAGCTACAATACTGTTTCGAGATTATCATAATTGATGAGTGTTGTATGTTTTTTCAGATGGTCACAACTGAAGTATGTTGGCTGTCAAGAGACATTACAGTGGTATAATCCGGGATTTATATAACTGGCATTATTAAGGAAACCTTGGCAGAGTCAAGAGAGTCACCACATTGGGCATTTGCATTGTGTTTGCTACTGTATCAACAGCTGAAGATGGAAGCCAGGTCTCATCAATAGGGGCACTATATATTCATCTTGCGTGATTTCTGAGCAAGAATTTTCAGACAATGAACTTGTATCTAGATGTGACTGCAATCAGTGGGTTCTTTCTTTGCATTGGGCAAAGCATGTCCAGTATATTGCCTGGTTCGAGTGTGCAAATACTCTTCACTGACTCTTCCTTCATATCGGGTTAGAGATTCAGTGGGAGCTTGAGCGACAAATGGAGAGTGCCAAGTCCTTTGCAGAGGATCAACAAGCTCGTGAAGCAGTGTCTTCAAAAGCTCCTTGTTTGGTCAAACATTGGAGTCAACTATAATTTATTGTGATAATCTAAGTTGCAAAAATGTTGCCCTTGTTTAGAGGGAGTCTTTGCTTAGAGTTTCTCTTGTTATGTGCTATAATGTATTTTTCTTAGAGATGAAGAAATTTGAGGTGAAAGCCCTAGAAATGCATTTTTCTCTAAGATGGAGAAATTTGAGGCAAAAGCCCTTGTAATGCATTTTTCTCTAAGACGGAAAAATTTGAGGTGAAAGCCCTTGTTTGCCTCTGAGACGGAGGTATTTCTCTTTCCACTCATGGGAGTAGCCATAATGGATGTCATGTTGAGAGACTCCATGACATCATCATGTTGAGTGACTCCGTGATGTGAGCTCGTGGTTATGTTTATTTCACGCATGAGAGTAGCCATGGTGAATTTCATGTTGAGTGACTCCATGATGATATCACATTGAGAGATTCCGTGATAAAATTTTGGTTTTCTCACAAATGGGTGCAGCGATTGTGACAGTCATGTTGAGAGACTCCATGACATGAAAATTTTGCAAATGATATCTCTTTTGCTAAGAGGGAGTGTTGAAGTTTGGTAGCTACAGGAGTTATTTGCTATACCTGTGATGGTTGCATCAACATTCTCTTTGTGATATTTTCTATGTAAAGTTGATGTCTATGTTGTGTTGGTGATATGTAGCTGCTGGAGTTATCTTTCATACCTGCGATGGTTGCTTCTACGATCTAGTTCTGATATTTTCTTGTTCTGCGATTTGATTCTAGTGCTTATGTGGATATCTAGAAAGATACCTCCCTAGCTAAGGAGTGTTGGATATATAGCTTCAAGAGATCTTTCTCTCCTAAATTTGAAATATATATAATCTATTCATTATTAAAGTCATCGAAGGGTCCTCACCTTGAAGGGACAAGACATTGAAGATTCAAGACAATGAAAGGTCTTCACTTTGTAACTGCAAGACAATGAGAGTCAAAGCAATTTTACATATTTTTCCAGCAGGAATATATATATATATATATATATATATATATATGGTAAAAAAACAAATTATATGGGTATTGTAGGCAGATCAGATTGGTGATGATCATTGCTTCTGTTTGAGCCTTGCGTTTCGGGGAATTGTATTTCAGACTTCTGCTCTTTCCTTTATATATAAGTGATATGTTGTGGTTGGGTTTTTCCCCTCATGTTGGAGGGTTTTCCCAAGATAACTTTCTGTCTTATTGTGCATTTTTTTGTTTTACATATTTATTTTATTTCTGATATGAAAAAAACCACCAGAGAAATCATCCCAGAACAATAGTATGAGATGCAAATCGTCTCTCAACAACCTAAGTAAGTTAATAACAATATGTCAATAACTATTAAGCAAATTTATATACAATTTGATAATTGAACATGGCATACAATTTATAAAAATTAAATAAATAAATCAAATTTAGTAATTACAATTTACCTTCTGTTGTCCTCAATTTTGAGATCACAAAATTGTGGCAACCCTACGGAATTTTCTTGTCAATTCGGAGTAGTATCCTCTATGATTTGAATGTTCTGGATAAAGTGTTAATAGAGACAATTTGTCATCCCTGAAAAGTTCTTTGTAACACACCTTTCATGCGTTCTTAAGTCCTTTTCTTTGTTTTTCTCTTTCTTATTTGCAATTTTTAATCTTGATTTTTCCTCAAGTCGATAGCCCTTTGAAATACGCTTGTTTCGAGCTAACTTAGACATCAAACAGAGTAGTATAACTCAAGTTATGATGTAAAGGGTGGGATTTTTCAGGTTGACTGCATATTCTTTAAAAATCCTTAAAAGGTGGGGTTTTTAAAGTCCATTGCACGAGTTTGAATTATATTTGATATATTAAATGGATTTTAAAGTTCATTTTCAAATTTCAACTCATTCCGAGTTGATTTGACTATAGTTTTTAATGTTTTTATGAAATTAGCTTTAAAATAATCTAATTTCATGTTACTTTATTAAAACACTATAGTTATGTATTAAATTAATTCAAAATTAAAGACTTAAGTATAAAAGGTGTGGTTTTTATTCTTCAAAACACTTTTTAAAACTCACCTCTAAGTCTTTTTCATATTAAATAGGTTGTTTTTAATAGTGACGACATGTATATTCTATGTATTTTGAACATATGCAGTTGAACCTCTAAAGAGCGTATTTAATCCTTATGAGTGTTGTTTTTATATGCGATTGCATATTTAAAAGAACTTTTTAAAAACTCTCCAGGTGGCTTTTTCTTTACAGAAGTCATGTTTTAATAAGATATGTAAATGCACTCCAAGAGTGCGTATTCACTATCTTTCCTTATGGTGTTGAATTTTAAGAGCGTTGCATATTTTAAAATATATGCAAATGTGTTTTAAAATAACATTTTTAATGAACTACCAAAGGTTTCGATTTTAAAGTGGGTTGCATATGTTGAAATGATGCGCAAAGACACTCTTTAAATAACATTTTTAATAGTCTGTTCTAGACATCGAATTTGGAAGACTTTGCATATGTGCCCTTGCATCTACAAAGCATATTTTGGTTGCTCTTCTTCTAGGCGTCGATTTTTAGGAGCATTGCATATGTTGTTTAAATTACAAGCATATGTAATGTGATCAAAATAGTCCGCTTTTGACTCTTTCTTCTTCAAGAACGCTTCATGGAAGGAGGGTTTGAGCATCTTCAATCTTTTTCTCAGCCTATGAACTTATTTTGGTAAGTTATTTGTTCTTTTTGTGGTTATTTTACCATTTTGGTTGGGATTTATGCCCTAGACGCCGTTTTTCTTCCTCATTGCATATACAAAATAAATAGTCAAGATGGTTGCTATTTCTTTGCATTTTATCTCTCATTCTTTCCCACTTGGTTGTATATGCATATTGACTGTCCAAAATTAAAGAAAAGAGACTAGGAATGTGATCTATAAATACTCTTTCCATCCAATCTTTCCTAAATCTGAAAATCCTTTGGATTTATTTCAAAATTGCTCTAAATTTGGAAGGCTTGCTTTTCTTTGCATTTCTCAAAGGAATATAGAAAGTTCTTGCATTTTCTTTCTTTGTTTTTCTTGTATATGTAAATCTTCCATTTCACTTTCAGATTTACATGTTATTCTTGTCTTTCCATTTCCATCTTCTTCTTCCATTTTCTTCTAAGTTGCATATGAGGATTTCATTTATCCTCATATGTAGTCGGGATTAAAAAACCTGTCCTTGATGGTGACTTTCCAAAACAAATAAGAAGAGACCAAGTGCTGCTCCATATGCAAGATGCAACAAAAAGCCCACATTTTCATATTCTCGTGTGGAAAAGACAAGTGTGAAGCTTCCAATATGCCATGTAGCCATAAAAGCCCACCTTTTTGTGTCCTTTTATGACCTTTCATGAGATGCATGTTCTTCTCCTCAAATAATGAAGAGTCGTGTTGCAAGAAGCAAATTACTCCCCATATGCTTGCAAAGAAAATGAGATCTTCCCCAAAATATGACATATGGTGTTCTTCCCAATGTGTGATTAAGTTTAAATATCTTGATTACAAATTCCACAGTTGCAGAGGCATATGAACTAGGAGCAACCATATGATGCAGCCAAACAAGGAGGTGAAAAGTGTTGAATAATGAGCATATAGAATGCTTTCAAGACTGAAAAAGAGAAACAAAGATGTTTCCTAGCAATCACCACTATGATGCAGAACAATCAAGGGTGCAGGTTCATACTTCGGTTCGAGATGCTTTCACCAAACCAGAACACATTACTCATCAGACATCTTGTAGTAGCATAAAGACCGACAGAGGATGATGCAAATAGATGTCGTGTCTTGTCAGACACTTAGATGCTTTCCTTATGCATTTTGTAAAAGTGTAGAATCTTGGACATATTACACAATAATATCTAAAGTAGTCTCATGTAATCATGCTGCAAGTACATTAGGTCCTGCAACATTGAATAAGTCAAAGTTAGTTAGTTAGGGATAATGATAGAATAATTCAAAGAGGTTAAGGGTTTCCCCTTCCTTCTGCACTTGTTTCTCTCCTTTTTTTCTATATAAAGGAGGGAGCTCATTGTAAATAAAGATCTCTTGTTTAAGCAAGAAAGACTATACTTGAGAACTTGTGTAGTGAAAACTTTGTGTTTCATTGTACAAATTGTCAAAAGTGAATAAAAGTAGCAAGATTTTTCAAACTTTGTGTTGCGAATCTTGGGATTGAATGGTGTGTTCTTATGTTGCATTGTTCAATCGTTCTTGAATTGATTTCATACGCTAAACTTGTGTAAATCATTGGAGGTTTCAATTCACCTTTTGAGAGACTTTGAGCTACAAGGGGAGAATTGCTATAATAGTTGTGGCTGTGAATATTGGGAATTGAAGACTTTGAGCTTCAATTTTGAGTATTTTTTTTAAAATTTCAAAAGTATTAGTGAGAGACTTTGAGCCTCACTATTAGTTCTTGTTATCTCAAAATAAGATTAATTGCAAGAGACTTTCAGCCCTTGTTTTAATTCACTAAATATATTTATAACTACTGCCTTAGGAGTTGTTCTTACGTCAATTGCTAAGTCACCCGTATTATCGTAGCAGTAGGTGATCTTTGTAGAGTTAATAAGTTGTCTTTATTTGTGAATCTTTTCTTGAAAAAAGAGGAAAGGATTAGAAGTTACACCTTATTCAATTTCAGTTGAAATCCTGTTGAAGCCACCTACGATAAGAAGGGAGCCTCCCCTATTGCTGAGAGGAGAGATTTATCTCATTATACCGTTGTCTAAAGTTACAATTTTGTAAGGTGTAGGCATAGTAGCTTACAAAATTTTTAGCCAACAATTTTTGGCGACTCTGCTGGGGATCTGAATACTATTTTAATTACAAGGTTGATAAGAAGTTCACTTAAGAAGACTTTGAGCTTCTATTTGAGTCTCTCATCCCGGAGAAGCAACGGAGGACTTTGTGCCTTTAACATACACTTTTCTTCTTTACACATTTTTGTTGTTTTATTCTATTATCTACTTTCATTTTGCAATCTTTTTCTTAAATAAGAGAGAAAGATTAACCGCTTATTCTATAGGAGAGAAATAAGCGAAGTTCCATCCAAAAATATTTTCAAAAGTGATTACTTCTGAGTTGGTCTAAGTGATTCAAATTGGAAGGAATCAAGCAGTACCAACGACGGAGGAAGGGTGAATCATTAAAATTTGCACCAAGTTGGGCTGAGCAGGCTAGGCTTTCTCTTCTAGCTCCTACATCACCACTCACCCGGACTACCAGTTACCCACCATCAAAGAAAAAGAGTTTTGTTCCTAGTGAGGAAACTTCTCTCTTTTTCAAACCATTAGTTCAATCTACACTTTTCTCTGCAATGGCTGTGGGTCCATGGGGAACGACTTTTGGTCCTCTCAACCTTACTCCACCTGTACATACTCTTCCCCCAGGATCTCGTAAGAACTTTCCCAAGTTCTATGGAGTTGTAAAGCAACATCCCGATGAGCATATTAAGGCTTTCTACATTGCATGTGGCATACTCAGAGTGGAGCATGAAGATGTGTCCATAAGGATTTTTGTGGAGACTTTGCAAGGCATTGCTTCTAATTGGTTCTTCAATCTTGCTACCGGTTCTATTACAAGTTGAGATTCACTACAGACCAAGTTTGAAGAACGTTTCAATCCTACAAAAGACGAGCATGCTTTGCTCGCTCAATTAACTCAAATGAAGAAAGACGTGCAGGAAGGAATGCACGAGTTCATTGCTAAGTTCAACAAGTTGGCAAATAGGATCCCTACCACTTCACGACCCACTGCTGAAAATCTAAAATGTTTCTTTATCAATACACATTTTCCTATTAAGGCGAGTAGTGCCCATAAGCCTAGCTAATGCTCAAACTATGGCAACAGAGATTGAAGACGATCTTATTATGGCTGGAAAAATTCAAAAAGATAAGTCAAGAGGGAACTTTTCCAATGGAAATTCCTATAATGATGCGTCTACTTCAAGAAGTACAGATCCAATGGTTCAAAAACTAGCAAATGAAGTGCTGGCACTTAAAAAGAAGATCTCGCAAGGATCATTTGCTGCCCCGTATAAGGACATTCCACGAAGAACATTTCCTAATGCTACTCATAATTATGTAGCAAAGAATCAAGCGAAGCTTCCCCCTCCTTCGGAGAGGCTTTCTCTTGAAGCTCCGCTAGGCAAGACAGCCACGGGGTATTATGAAAATGATCAAGCTAGTGTAACACTAGATGATTATCAAACGGAGGAGAATGCTGCTCATTATGATGAAGATCAAGAAGCAACTGGTGACTCTAGTATTGGGTATGTACATTATGATGGTACCGATCTAGAGGAAGATTTTGCTCAAGCCTATGCAGTTATGATGCGATCTCAAACAAAGATGGCGTGATAGAAGGAAGAAGAAGATAAATCAAATCAAGGTACCCAAGTGCCCGTTGCTATTGCCAAAAGAGGAAATCCTCTTCCTATTCTTCCTAAAAAAAACCAAGTAAGTCTTTCTCCTCAATCAATGTCTACTAATGTATAAAAACCTAGTGTGTCTAATCCTAAGAACCAAACATACATTTCTCTTACATCCTTGGCAAGTTCATTCCAAGCTTTTGATATCATAGAACATGCTAAGAAGACTAAGATCCAAATGTCTGAAGTAGAATATTTACAAGCATGTCCAGATCCGCTGGAGATGTTTAATAACTTCGTCAAAGAATCTCAACCCACGCAGACTTCTGTTGTCATCCCCAAACTCAAATAATCTTCCAAATAACTTGGTAAAAATTCCTTCGTCAATACCAGGAAAAATAGAACCTTTTTATATTTCCCTGTTGATTAATGGTTTTAAGTTAAGTAATTGTGTTATTGACTCTGGGGCTTCGGATAATGTTATGCTTGCTAAGGTTTCTAATGCCTTAGGTCTCACCTTGACAAAGACTTTTGGTAATTGTTATTGCATGGAGAATAAACAAGTACCATTGAAAGGGCAAATTAAGGATGCTCAGTTTGCATTCTCTTCCTTCCCAGAAAAGAAGATCAAAATGACTATTTTGGTCATTGATGTTCCCACTTCCTATGACATGTTGCTTGGTCAAAATTTCTGTAAAGACGTAGGAGGTGAGATAAGCATGGATATGTCTGAAGCACGAATTCCTGTTAAAGGAGTTATGCAGAAACTGCTTCCAGAGAGGGAGACAAAGTATACAGTGGTAAAATCAAATGATCCTCACTCTCAGATTCTTTTTGAATTGGTTGGCATGGGAAACTATTATCTTCATAGCTCTGAAGTCTCGAAGTTTGCTAAGGATTACCAATCTGAAGCATCAACATCCTTAATAGGTGAAGATAAATTTGCAGATGCTGAGGAAGAACAAGTTTCAGATGAAACACCTGCTTCACCAGGGGATTCAGAAAATTCTTTTATAATGGTTGAAAAAGATATGCTTCCAAGCTCAGCTAATATTGATCCAACTGCTTTTCAGTTTCCTGATACAATTGATTCTAATGAGGTATGGATACTTGAATTTGATGGAAGTTGCGCAGCAATTGGTTCAGGAGTAGGGGTTGTTTTAATTTCTCCTCAAGGGGAGAAGTTTCCATATTCCTACAAGCTGCAGTTTAACAACACCAACAATACTGTTTAATACGAAGCATTGCTTCTAGGTATTGATGCTGCACAGAATAGAGGGATCAAGAATTTACATTCCAAAGGTGATACTGAGCTCGTGGTGTGCCAAGTGAGAAATTAGTACCAAACCAAAAATGAGCAACTCAAGCACTATAGGAACTTGGTATGGGACTATATACAATTGTTAGATGCTTTCAAGATTTTTGCAATTCCCAGAGAGATTAAAGATAAAGCTGATTCTCTTGCGATGTCAACAACTTGTTTAGTACCTCATGAGGAATTTAAGCAGGACATATATACTATTCAGTTAGTCTATCGTCCCAGTGTTCCTGACAATTTAGATCATTGGCAAGTGTTCAATGATGATCAACAGATTATCAACTTTCTGGAAACAAAGGATAATTTTGATGAATTGTTCTTTGAAGGAAGTAGTTCTCCTCCCCATGAAGATATGTCTGGAAAGAATCCTGAAGCTAGGGAAGAGGTCATTCAGCTAAAAGGAAATAAAATTCCTAAAGGGCTTGTTTCCCTGGAGAGGTTGTTTGATAAACACGATCACTATGTTAAAAATCAGCAAGAAAATTGATCAAGCTCCGTCATGGAATATGAAATTTATAACTTGAATACGGAAGCTGATCCAAAGTTTGTCAATATCAGAAAATGTTGTACACCAGAAGAAAGGCATCAGTTCATTCTTCTTTTATGCGAATACCGTGATGTACTGGCTTACTCGTATGATGACTTGAAGTCTTTCCGGCCAAAGGTAGTACAACATGATATTCCTTTGAAGACTGGAGTTAGTCCGTTCAGGCAGAAGCAGTGACAGTATAATCCCAAGATCTTGGGCACTATTTTATCTGAAATCCAAAGATTCTGGATGCAAGGATCATCTTCCCAATACAACACTCAATTTGGGTGGCCAACATTATTCCAGTTCGTAAGAAGAATGGTGAGATCCGCATTTGTGTGGATTTTCGTAATCTAAATCAGGCGTCCTTGAAGGAAAATTATTCATTGCCAATAATGGATCATGTGTTGTAAACAATGACTAGGTCCCAGATGTTGTCCATGCTCGACAGTTTTTCTGGTTACAACCAAATTGAGGTAAGAGAAGAAGATTAATATAAAACAACCTTTATGACACCATGGGGTACTTTTGCTTACAACCGAATGCCTTTTGGGTTGATAAATGCTGGCACAACTTTTCAGTGTGCCATGGATCTAGCATTTCATGATATCAAGGATAAGTTTATCATGGTATATCTCGATGACTTAACTATCTTTTCCAAGCAGCGTTTTGATTCATCTATGACAAGTGCTTGAAAGATGTCGAAGGCATGGGATCTCTCTCAATCCTAAAAAGTCAATTTTTGGGGTTACAAAAGGTAAAATTCTTGGACATATTGTGTCCAAAGAAGGAATAAAGATTGATCTTGAACGGGTCAATTCTATTCAAAGTTTGTCATTACCTACAAGAAAAACTGTCGTTCATTCAATCTTTGGAAAGGTGAATTTCCTATGAAGGTTTGTTCCAGACTTTGTAGAGAACTCTTCATATTTCAAATATGACGAAAGGAGCGTCAGTACTTTGCTAGAGTGCTGAAGGAAAGGCTGCTTTCAAAGAAATTAAAGAAGCTATTGCTCAAGCACTAGTATTAGTCTATCCAGACTATACTAAGGAATTTATCATGTATAGTTATGCTTTTGAGCATCCTATGTCAGCTATTGTCATGCAAAAGAACACTGAAAATATAGAATCTTCTATTGCATTCATGAGTTGTACTCTTAAGTCACATGCGTTTGAAGTATTCAATGATGGAGAAAAATGATTTTATAGTTGTAAAGGCAGTCAAATACTTTTGATTTTACATTCTCAACTCACATGTTGAAGTTTTGTTTCCTGATACAACTATTAAGTCAATTTTGACACAGCAGGAGTTTGGAACAAAGAGAGGCAATTGGATTGCCAAGATTCAAGAATATGATATTGAGATCAAACCAACTAAGTTAGTTCGTGGTAAAGGTTTGTGTCAGCTTATGGCTGGAAATGAACTTGAAGAGGTAATTCTTGAGGATTTACCAAGAGTCTTGTTTGTAAGTACAACTGATGAATGGTATTATGATATTGCATACTTTCTCACATATGGCGAGTGTTCGACACATTTGACTTATAAATAAAGAAGAAGTTTAAAGTTGAGAGCTACTCACTTTGTTCTTTGGGACAGTGGAATGTGTAAGCATACCATTGATGGCATTTTCCTTCGTTGTGTGGACAAAGCACAAAAAGATAGATTGCTAGAATCATTTCATGATTTGGCATGTGGTGGGCATTTTTCAGCACTTGTAACTGCTCATAAGATTTTGCGAGCAAGATATTACTGGCCAACTATTTTCCAAGATGCATATAGTTGGGTATGTAGGTGTGACCGTTGTCAACATTTTGTAGGAAAAAAAAAGCTTGCTACATTACCTCTGAAGCCTGTAGTGATTGAGGAACCATTTAAGAAATGGGGCCTTGATTTCATTGGTACTATCAGTCCAGTATCTAGTGTAGGGCATACATATGTTTTGACTGCAATTGATTATTTCACTAAGTGGGTGGAAGCAATTCTAGTAAAGAATGCAACATCATCAATAGTTTGTTAATTCTTGAAGGAGAATATTATTTCTCACTTTGGGGTACCTAATAAAATTGTGACAAACAATGCTTCAGTTTTCTCCTCATCAGAGATAAATCAGTTTTGTTTTGAACATGGTATTACTCAATCACATTCATCTGACTATTATCTGCAAGAGAATGATCAGGTTGAATCAAGAAACAAAAATATGGTTACTATCATTCGCAAGCTGGTGGATGATAACCAAAGGTCCTGGCATAAGGCTTTGTTTGATGATTTTTGGGCGGACAAGATTACACCTAAGAGAGCTATTGGAATGTCACCATTTCAGGTCCTTTATGGTTTAAATTCAAAAATTCCCATAACTTTGGAGCTTCCTGCTCTTAAGTTGGCTAAGGCCATTGAAGAAGGAACTTATGAAAGTTCTTTGGATAAAAGAATTATGTTCTTACACCAGTTAGAGGAGCAGATAACTCAAGTGGTGGATCGACTTACGGCACATCATCAGCAAGTCAAGAATCTTTTTGACAAAAAAACTAAGCAGAGAGAATTCCAAGTTGGTGATCGTGTCCTACTTTGGGATAAAAGACGAGAACCAAAGGGTATGCACGGTAAATTTGATTCTCTCTGGCGAGGTCCTTTCATAATTCATCAAGTAGTTGGAGAAAATAGTTTCCTATTGGCTTAACATGATGGAACTCCTTTTGCACTGCCATATAGTGCGCAACATCTGAAGCATTATTTTGAATAAGCTCCATATAAGTACCCCCTGTACATAAATGTCCAAGTCTTTTTAGATTTTTTGGTTTTTGAGCCTTTTGTTTTTGGTCGCCCGACTCTATAGCCCAATGGAGTAGATGAAGGCACTTAGAGGTCGGGATTCTACATTCCTCATTGTTTCTAAGAAAAAACGAGGTATGTTCCCCAGTTAGAGCCAGTTGTTGTCCTCAATTTTGAGATCACAAAATTGTGGCAATCCTACAGAATTTTCTTGTCAATTCGTAGTAGTATCCTCTATGATTTAAACGTTCTGGATAAGGTGTTAATAGAGATAATTCGTCGTCCCTAAAAATTTGTTTGTAACACATGTTTCATGCGTTCTTAAGTACTGTTCTTTGTTTTCTCTTTCTTATTTGCAATTTTTTATCTTGATTTTCCCTCGAGTCGATAGCCCTTTGAAATACACTCGTTTCGAGCTAACTTAGACATCAAACGGAGTAGTATAACTCAAGTTGTGATGTAAAGGGTGGGGTTTTTCAAGCTGACTGCATATTCTTTAAAAATCCTTAAAAGGTGGGGTTTTCGAAGTCCATTGCACGAGTTTGAATTATATTTGATATATTAAATAGATTTTAAAGTTCATTTTCAAATTTCAACTCATTCCGAGTTGATTTGACTATAGTTTTTAATGTTTTTATGAAATTAGCTTTAAAATAATCTAATTTCATGTTACTTTATTAAAACACTATAGATATATATTAAATTAATTCAAAATTAAAGACTTAAGTATAAAATGTGTGGTTTTTATTCTTCATTGCATGTCATCAATGTGCAAAACACTTTTTAAAACTCACCTCTAAGTCTTTTTCATATTAAATATGTTGTTTTTAATAGTGACTGCATGTATATTCTATGTATTTTGAATATATGCAGTTGAACCTCTAAAGAGCGTATTTAATCCTTATGAGTGTTGTTTTTATATGTGATTGCATATTTAAAACAACGCATTTAAAACTCTCCAGGTGGCTTTTTCTTTATAGAAGTCATGTTTTAAAAAGATATGTATTCACTTCTTTATTCACTATCTTTCCTTATGGTGTTGAATTTTAAGAGCGTTGCATATTTTTAAAATATATGCAAATGTGTTTTAAAATAACATTTTTAATGAACTACCAAAGGTGTCGATTTTAAATTGGGTTGCATATGTTGAAATGATGTGCAAAGACACTCTTTAAATAACGTTTTTAATAGTTTGTCCTAGACGTCGAATTTGGAAGGCTTTGCATATGTGCCCTTGCATCTACAAAGCATATTTTGGTTGCTCTTCTTCTAGGCGTCAATTTTTGGAGCAATGCATATGCTATTTAAAATATAAGCATATGTAATGTGATCAAAATAGTCTGCTTTTGACTCTTTCTTCTTCAAGAACGCTTCATGGAAGGAGGGTTTGAGCATCTTCAATCTTTTTCTCAGCTTATGAACTTATTTTGGTAAGTTATTTGTTCTTTTTGTGGATTTATTTTACCATTTTGGTTGGGATTTATGCCCTAGACGCCATTTTTCTTCCTCATTGAATATACAAAATAAATAGTCAAGATGGTTGCTATTTCTTTGCATTTTATCTCTCATTCTTTCCCACTTGGCTATATATGCATATTGACTGTCGAAAATGAAAGGAAAGAGACTAGGAATGTGATCTATATATACTCTTTCCATCCAATCTTTCCTAAATTCGAAAATCCTTTGGATTTATTTCAGAATTGCTCTAAATTTGGAAGGCTTGCTTTTCTTTGCATTTCTCAAAGGAATGTAGAAAGTTCTTGCATTTTCTTTCTTTGTTTTTCTTGTATATGTAAATCTTCCATTTCACTTTCAGTTTTAAATGTTATTCTTGTATTTCCATTTCCATCTTCTTTTGAGTTGCATATGAGGATGTCATTTATCCTCATATGCAGTCGGGATTAAAAAACCCGTCCTTGATGGTGACTTTCCAAAACAAATAAGAAGAGACCAAGTGCTGCTCCATATGCAAGATGCAACAAAAAGCCAACATTTTCATATTCTCATGTGGAAAAGACAAGTGTGAAGCTTCCAATATGTCATGTAGCCATAAAAGCCCACCTTTTTGTGTCCTTTTATGACCTTTCATGAGATGCATGTTCTTCTCCTCAAATAATGAAGAGTCATGTTGCAAGAAGAAAATTACTCCCCATACGCTTGCAAAGGAAATGAGATATTCCCCCAAAATATGACATATGGTGTTCTTCCCAACGTGTGATTAAGTTTAAATATCTTGATTACAAATTCCACAGTTGCAGAGGCATACGAAGCAGGAGCAACCATATGATGGAGCTAGACAAGGGGGTGAAAAGTGTTAAATAATGAGCATATAGAATGCTTTCAAGACTGAAAAAGAGAGAAACAAAGATGCTTCCCAGCAATCACCACTATGATATAGAAAAATCAAGGGTGCAAGTTCATACTTCGGTTCCAGATGCTTTCACCAAACCAGAACACATCACTCATCAGGCATCTTGTAGCAACATAAAGACCGACAGAGGATGATGCAAATAGATGTCGTGTCTTGTCAGACACTTAGATGCTTTCCTTATGCATTTTGTAAA
>MU226529.1:973048-1050503 GCA_018584345.1 Thuja plicata | reverse complement strand
ATATCACAAAACTATAAACAATGAACTAAATAACTATAATCCAAATAAACAAGAAAGACCAGTGCCTTAATCAACCATGGGCAATAGAGTCACTATCATTCCAATCTTATGTTCAACCTCAGAGACATTTTTACAAGAAAACTTATCACTTCAAAGGTGTTATGGAATGTGCATGCAACCTAAAACAAATTTAGAGATATATCAAAAGGGTAATACTTCTCAGATGATAGACCAATTTACTAAGGCCTCAATCAACAGAATTTAACCATGCAAAATGAGAAAACCAATTGAAAATATAGACTATGAAGAAAATCCGGAAGCATGCACATCAAACTTTCACTTTGAAGAATTTCTATTGGTTTATCCGAGGGACTAATTGTAAAATGATAATGAAACAATTGCATACATGAAGAAAAGGGACTTATCTTTATTGATTATGAAAATAGTATAATAGAGTTCACATTTGCAGTTGTTGATCCATCTAATCCATCTATCAAAATTGTATTATATTGTATTGTCTTCTCTTTACATTTTACATTATGTATATATATGTGTTTGAGTGGCTTTCACACCTCTTTAGGGTGAAAAGACACAACTCTTGTTACAAATTATTTTGAAAAAAACAATAAACTAACTAAAAAATAACTACCTAACTTTCAGATTTGGCTTTGGTCAAAGTTCCAAAACACTTCATGAAAAGATAATATTTCTGCTAGAGATAGGAAATTTGATTTCCTAAACTGGGTCATTTTTAGATTTTTAAAATTCGACCATCTTTATCCTCTGTCAAAATCATCTTTGTAGCAGGTCTAAATTCCAGCATTTTCTGAAGGCTTTGATTAGTTAGTTCTATTTATTTGTATCATAACGCTTCCTTCATTTGATCTTTTTTAGTATGGAGAAACATGCTTCTTGATAATGGATTGGGACTCCTAAATTATCAAAATTTAGGGTACTACCAAGTGGGTAACTACTTTTTTTACTTTCCGAATGGACCAACATAAGAAGTTTGTTTTGATCTTTTAACCAATCTATAAACCTCTTCTTGTCCTTTTACAAATTTTAATATTTGTGTAGAAGTCATCCCCTTCTTATCTTTGCCTTTGCATATTCCCATCCTTTTACCATCAGGGCCCATAAATTGAAGTTTAACTCGAGAATATGAGCTATTAAATGGTTTACTTTCACAATAATTACACTTCCATAAACAAGAATATGACCCACCTCCTACAACCCGTGACAATCTTGTGGTATGTCTCATTTCAGGAGATCCTACATCAATTTTGAATTTATCGGCTCCTTGCCCTCCCATTGAACTTTCACTACCGGTCATTCTTGCACAATGAAATTTCATTTCCTTATTACAAGAAATTTTTAAAAATTAAGGAAAAAACTTAAAAATTCAAGCATACAGGTGCAAAAAAAAAGATACAAAAATATTAAACTGGAGAGCTAAACTTGTTAATTTCTTTTCCTAAAAAAAATCTAGAAAAAAGTGATTTTTTTCTTCCCAAACTTGAAAAACTCATCAGAATCTCAAAAACAATATTAAAAGACTCAAGAATAGGGTCGAAGGCTTCCCTTAGACACTTAGATCTCCTCTATGGAAGCTATCTGGCACCACACAAACGATCCTCTTCAAAAATAATCACTTGCCCTTCAAAATGCCAAAATGGAGACCAAATGAGAAGAGAGCAAAATAAGAAACAAAATGCGATGCAAAAATAATGAATGACCTCTATTAGGGTCATTTCAGGGTTTAGTGGTGAAAGTAATAAATGTTATTTGCACATGTTTTAAGTGAAAAAATTCATTTGTAATCTTTTTTTTTTGTAGGCCTGTGCGTTTGGTGCTTGTAGATGCTCTTGGGTGCGCTCAGAAGACCACATGGAGTGTAAAATCTCCATGTGGATTCCTGCCAATGTGCATCCCTGCGCATTGGTAGGCATCCACAGGGAGATTTTATGCTCCTTGTGGGCTTCCAAGAGCACTTGTCTTTGCCTCCGCATTGGGAAGCATCCGCTTTCACATCCCACCTTCAGGCAAGCGTATCTGGTTTCTTAGGTATTCAGGAAAGAGTGATTAAAAAAGAACAGAAACTATGCAGGTCCCTTATAATGGTTGAGGCACTTTAGCATGGTTTTTCTTTAAACTCTTCTAATTTTTCATGAAGTTACCAATTGTCAATGGTTTATTACTAAATGTTGAAGAAAATTCAGTTTTCCTTTTGGTATACATTTATTTGCCAAATTTATGCATAATCCAATTTATGTTATGGTTACCATGTGCTCCTACTCCCAGTATTGCACACATGTCAGTTCTTTGCAAATTAGGGTGGGCTCATATGGAAGGGGCTTCCTAAAAAATAGAGTTGGAGCTGCTTGAGACTTTTCAAGAATATTTTGAAGCTGGTGGCCCCATAAATCTTGTAGTCAAATTCAACTTAAAATTTAAAGCTCCAAAATTTAAGAAAGCTGGTGGTCTCATGAATACACTGCCTCTATCTTCTATACTTCGTAAAAACTAAAAAATTGTTAAAAAAATTTAATTTTCCTCGATTTTTTTTATAATAAAAATCTAAACATAAATGTTGACAAGTGACAATAACATTCCTAAGCTAGTGGGTAATTTCTAGCCCTACCCCATTTTCACTTGCTCACAAAAAATAGGAGCTTCTACTTTCTAGGAAAAGATCTTAAATAATTTCATAGAAAAAAGAAAATTTTCATAGGACCTCCTCTTCCTCAAAAATAGAAGCTTAAATCCCCATGGCCCCCACCCTTAATTTCACAATTTCTTGATTTCAATGGAGAACCTTATTTCGAAGAAAAACATAAATATATATATTTTTACTATTCTATGGATCCCCTTGCCTTATGATTGTTGATGTAATTTATGAATCCATAAAGCACATGGAAATAAAGACAAAATTTAATAGCTTTTCTAGGTTCTACAAAAAGGCAATACCTGATACGTGATTACTTTCCACACTATAAACCTTCACTCTCAATAGCACTATCCTTAAAAAATAATAGAAATGTCAATATTTTTTGTAAAACCCATAACCATACCATATAATATTATATGATTTAGAATAAAATGTTGCATAGAGCCATTTCAAATTTTTTCAAGTTATTTACATCGGTTCACGTATGGTTGAGGACTTTTATCTAGTTCTTATTGTAGACAGAAAACTTGCCTAGTGTGGATTTTTTATGCATCGAGTTTCTACAATGTAAAGTTGTTGGTTTCTGTTCTAGCTTTTGGTGAGTTTTAGGGCCTAACTTGTGTGAGTATTTGAGTATTTGTAATAACCCCCATGAATGATGATCAAGTTATAACTCTCTACTCAAAGGTATTTTGTCAAACAATTTGGTTGTAAGAGCTAAAATGTTGTTTTATAATTGCCATGATTTTTCAATATGGTCCCAAGTGAGTTCAATGTAAAATGTTTCCAGATATTTGCCAAGTTACTGCCAGGAACCAAGGTTACCCCAAGTTTATGGGATGGGGATGACAGGAAATGAGGATGGATTTTTGAGACATCGATTTTTTTTTGCCAATTTTGGGATGGCTAGGGGACATCAAAGGGGACGACCATATAAACATAGGGAAAATTTAAAATATATAGGGAAATTTGAAATTCTCGTATGAAAACATGGATAAAGCATGCACATATACATAATATTCATACGAAAACATGGATACAACATGCACATATACAATATATAACCTTAACATATAATATATGTGTTCAGGAATCAAAATTCATTGTCAATACTCAATATGCATTAGAATTCAGAATTCATTGTCAAAGACTCAAAACATTATTAATATATAATAATTAGTAAGTAATCCCACAAATCTATTTGCACATCATCATTCAAAAACCACGTGTAGTCATATGCCTTTTCCTATGTTACTGGATCCCTCTGATATGCCTCAGATCCTGATCTTGATTCTGCTCGGATCCTGATTCTACTCGGATTCTGTCCAGATTCTGGCAGGATTCCGGATTGGAATCTGGATTCTCTATGGATTTTGCAGTACAAAATCCATAGAGAATCTAGATTCCAATCCGGAATCCTTTCGAAATCTGAGCATTTGGGTGCCCAAAAATGGGCCACACATGCCAATTTTTTATTCTTTTTTAAAACTTTAAAGTCTTTAAATCCTAATTCGACCAGTAAAGCATACATTTGGTCATTTGATTGTCATTCATTCATCTCAAGCATTTTTCACCATTTTTTCTATGTTCATCATGTATGACATTTTGAGACTTTTGCAAAGTATGAATATGACATGATCATATATTGGCAATTATGGATTTATCATTTATGAGAATCACGTTTCTAATTTCGTATCAATATATTATTATCATTATATGTTTTGAAGTTTGAATTTTTGAACTAATGATGAATGAGTATTGACATGTTACATGTAGGGAATCTATGAATATACATACATACATACATTCATATATTTTGAAAATGTCTATATATATACCCGCGGAATCAGGATCTGGCCCAAATTTTGTTTTTCTAAATCCTTGAATCCAGATCCAGAATTAGGATCGGCTACTTAGGCCTTTTCTTTGGCAAAAGATGGTTACAACTATATTCTCTTATTCCACAATTTTATGCTTTCATTCCACAAGTTTCCTTTGTCAAACTGTTGTATACTTTCTTTTTTTTTTTGCTCAGTAAAAGGCCTAAGCCCTAATATTTTATTACTTTATAAATTTACATTACATTTTTTTTGCTCCCATTCAAATGAGCACTGGTAGGATAGAATGGGGATAAGAAAACCTCCAGTCTAGCCCGGGGACCTTTGTCCACTTATTTATTTACACAATGAGGATATAGGGGCATACCCCTATATAAAATTCTAATACGAATCCACTTCCTTTTACATACAAATTTTAATTACAATTTAGAATTACAATTCAGAATTTCCTCCATTTCACGATTTTTTTTTCCTTTCTTGATACCTTGTTATTATAAAAACCGTAGTCCTTGTTATGCTTGAATAACTTGAAGATCACTAAACCCTACAAAAAGTGCTTCTTGGCCAAGATCGTTATTAGTAATAAAATCAAACCATATGTAAATGCTTTCTCTATCCTAATTTTATAGGATAACTTTGTTGATTACATCTTATCCAATGAATCAACCTAAAAACACATGCAAAATAGAAGTAAATCTAATTTTACAATCCCTTATAATTACAAATTATTGATTTTTTAATCTTACACCTGTTAGTGCCCGAGAAAAAATATACATATCAAAGAAAAAATATAATCTAATTCCTAATTAGAAGCATGACTCAAGCCCTCCCAGCTAATTTGACATTATATTGGTATGATCATACTATATATTGCTTCCTTACGATACTTAATTATGCGTTGCTTATTTGCCTTGATGCAAGAAATCACCTTTCTGACATATATATCAAATCTATGTACCGAGAGTCTTAATATTTTAATTTCTTTTGTTTGTTTACAAATTATTGTTAGTGTAGAAAATTAAATCTTTACATTATGAAGCTACATAAAGCACTGACACATTAGTAGATTAACTCATGTTAATAATATATATTATTTGCTGAGTCCATATCTTTTGTATACAATGTTAGTTTTACTCTTTAACTCTAACAATTAACTTAAAACTAGTACCTAACTATGCTAAGCTATGGTTTATCTATCACTCCTTTGTTATAAGAATTTAATTTTACTAACCCATTCATATTGCTAACATTTTCATTTACACAATACTCAAAGAGTATTTTCTTACTTATTACATATCGTAGAGTCGAACAAGCTGAATTACTTTCATGATATGAATACAGTAATACCGATCCACATTGATTTCTTGATATCATAGTACACATCTAAAGTTTAGAGGAGGATCATACTAGCTATTAGATAGATTGCTTTAAAGAGCTACTATCTATATCACCACTATTGGAGGAGTCTCGCAATCTCGAGAAAATTCATAAAAAAACCTGGGTCATACGAACAGTCCTCCCAACAAGGGTTACATTTTCAAATTATTCTTAATATCAAGCAATCTTATTTAATGTTTAGTTGATTTGGTCTTAATATTGAATTATATTTGATTTAGTTCATACAAATTTAGAACTACTTCTCCCTCTACCCCTTTATTAGCCAGTTTATCTGCCCGCTTGTTCCCTTCTCTATAAATGTGCTTGATGGATACTTCATCTAATTTGCTCATCCAAAATAAGGCTTGTTCAAGTTTGGAGTTTAATATCCAATTTGGGGTTTCTTTCTTTCTGAGAGCGTTTAGAATAATTTGGGAATCTCCCTCTATTTCCAATTTTGTAATGCCTAGCTCAATACACATTTTTAGGCCAACTATGGCGGCTTCAAGTTCAACTAGGTTATTTGACATGTTGCCCAAAGGTTTAGCAATTTATGCTAAAATACTTCCTTTGTTATTATGTATTACGCATCCTAAGCCAGCTTGTCCTGGATTACCACGAGATGCTCCATAGAAATTTAGTTTGGACCATCTAGCTGGAGGAGGCTTCCATTCACATTGTAATCTTGCTTCCTTATTGGCTTTTCGATACATCATAGAGGGATTAATCAAGTTGGTACAGTTCACCTTCATTTCTGCATCCCAAGAAGAGAAGGAACCTTCCTCCTTGATCGAGTTCCTAAGATGACTGTTCATAACTTCAGAAATGCTTACCCCAACCTTATTTAACAAAACTTCTATCTCCAAACTTTCATTAAAAAAAGTTCTTCTGTTCCTCTCTTTCCATAACTCCCACAACAAGATTGACGGGGTTACTGTCCAGATTTTCTCATAAACCCTAGAAGGTTTTGATTTAGGCCAACTCCTTAAGAAGTCAAAAAAATTACTAGGAAAAGCTATTTTCCAATTCAGTTTGGAACATAGCCATTCCCATCCTCTCTTCACATAGGGGCAGTTAAAAAGAAAATGATCCACAGATTCTAAGCTATGTTCACAAAGAGGACATCTAGAAGGACCTTCAAAACCTAATTTAGTGAACCAATCACTTGTAAGAAGTCTATTTTGAGAAGTAGCCGAGAGGAAAATACTTGCCTTGGGGAGGCATGCAGAGTCCCAACATAGGTTTAGCGGCATATCTATCATCTCCCACTGTTGAGATTTAATAATCGATTCATATCCGAATTTCACATTATATTTTCCATCCTTAGAGGCAGTCCAAATTAACTTGTCATTTCTATCTTTATGATTGACTTGTCTCCTAAGAATTATTTCATTGTAAAGTTCCTTTTCGTGGAGTTTTAATATAGGTTCTTCAACTGATTTTCATACCCATATACCCCCTATTTGTTGTTTATAATCACTGACCTTGACACCCCACATATTTGTGAGGGTATTTTTTATATTAATAGGTAGCTCAAAAGTATCTAGACGAGGGAGGCCATCCCAAGAGTCCTCCCAGAATAAAGCTTCCTCGCCATTACCTATGTCCCAAGTCAGATGTTTTGAAATGAGGGGTAAACATTTATGCATAAAATTCCATATTCTACAGCCCTTAGGGGGGTTCCTAGTTCTGAAGATAGAAATTGGATTATAATTATTAAGGAATTTACGATACAAAATTTTTACCCATTTACTTTCTGATTCATGATACATCCTCCAAACTATTTTTTCTCCTAGAGGTTCATTCTACCAACCCAAATCTTTGATACCTAATCCCCCTAGATGTTTAGGTCTACAAATTTTTCCCATTTAATCAAGGCTTGCTTCTTTTTCTTACTGTTGTATACTTTCATTCTACACCTATATGCAATCATACTTTTGTTCATTCTACAATATGTAGTTACATGTTTTCCCATCATTATAAAAGAGTTGTATTAATGTAGGGTCATCAACCTTTTTGTTTGTTATTTTTCTTAGTTTTGTTTTTAGCTTGTTGAGTTAGCTTATTTTTTCCCCCTTCGTCAATTGACATGTAGATTCTCACTTCCCAATTAGATCCTTCTTGCAAAGTCTTTGTTGGAGGTGGTTAGGGGAGTTAGAATAGGAAATAGTTAAGGAATAGAAAGAAAACATAATTGTTATTGTTTTATTGATTGGTGGAAGACTGAATGGGAGAGAATTGGTTGATAGCATTGATCAAAGGGTGAACAACCCTGATGGAGTACTTGTGAAATCGGTGAGTTTTGTAGACATAAGGAAAACCATCAAAGAGAGAGAGAGAGAGAGAGAGAGAGAGAGAGAGAGAGAGAATTTTATTTTGAGCAGAGTATGGACGACATAAAAGGAATGAAGCAAGGCTTAGAAGAGTCTAAGGTGTCCGATGATCACCTTTATGACCAATGTATTCATTTTTGAATGTCTCCGTGGTTGTAAAGGGAAGGCCAAATAATGAATAAATAGATTATCTAATGTGACTATTCATCTTTTGTCTTGTTCAAATCTATCAAAACTTGAAATTAATGAGGCTGCCATCGTATTTGGTATCAAAGCATTAAATTCTTGTCACTTTAATGAGCTCTGTTAATAATATAAGTTCTTGCTACGTTTGGGGGCAGAATTAGTTTACATTTGTTTTGGTTGTGGAATTAGTTAGCCATCATTTGATATCAGAACCAAAAGAGACCGAGAATGTGAGGGATTGGTCAGAATACCATTGAGGAGGTGGTCAAAGAGGTCAAGATGAAGGAATATTAAAGATGTTGCAGAACATTAGGACAAAATTGGATGCCATGGAACAAGCCCAAAGGAGAGTTGTAGTAGTTTATGCAAGTGATGTCAAAAAAGAAGAGCCACAAGCAGTTGATGATGCTTTAGCAGAATCAGAAGTAGATAAAGAAAGACTTCTTAATGTAGTCATGAATGTTAGAGCCAAACCAAGGATTGAGGCTCCCACTTATTATGGAATCCTCAGTGGAGAACTCATTGATTGGATCAATGATCTTGTCAAGTACTTTGAGTATAAAGGAGTTGCAAAATAGAGAAAGTTAAGATTACCTATACAAGGTTTAAAGGCCACATTGCCATGTGGTGGGATTATGTTTAGTTAGAAAAATGGAAGAACAAAGAAAAGATTACTTCTTGGGATAGGATGATTGCTAAATGAAAGCTAAGTTCATGCCTAGGGATTACCAAACAAATCTTTTCAAAAGATTGCAAAATCTTAAACAAAAAGATATGTCAGTGCAAGAATATATGGAAGAGATCTACAAGTTGATGATTCGATCAGGCCATAGTGAAGAGATTTGAAAAAGGTAGCAAGATACCTTGATGGTTTGAAATATAGTTTGTAGGATGAGTTGAATCTAATATCCCCTATATCGCTTGAAGAACCCTATTTATTTGCCATTAAGGCAGAGGAGAAGCTTATGAGAAAGAAAAGTTGACAAGAAAAAGGTAGGGGAAGAGGCTATGGAGGAAGAGGACAATATAATAATAGAGAGTAGAAACACCATCAAGATAAGGGGACTAATAGTTATAGTGCACCAGTCAATTAGGAAAGAGGAGGCTATCAAAATAGAGAAGGAAGACCATTTGGAAGAGGTGGTTATCAGGGAAGAGGAAGAAGGTTTCTTTGGTAAATGTTTTAAGTGCAACCACTATTCTGGTAACAAAAGTTGGGAGTGTCATGAGTTTCTACAAGAAGGATGTATAAGGCCTAAAAAGAAGAAATCAAATTGTGCAAGTAGATCAAGAAAGTGTTGGATCACTTTCCCATCATAATGAAGAACCTGAGTTAGGAGAGTCTTTTCTACTCAAAAGAATGTTGTTGAAGCCACTAAAGGAAAGTCAAGAATTGGTATAAAGGAGAGCTTTATTCAAAAAAATGTGTAAGATAAACATAAGTTTTGTGAACTTGTTATAGACAGGTGTAGTACTGATAATCTAATGGTCGTTGAAATGGTGGATAAACTTGATTTTAAGAGAATTAAACATCCTACACCTTACAAAGTTTCTTGGTTACAAAAGGGGCATCAATTGTTGGTAGATGAGCAAGCTTTGGTTGAATTTCAGAAAGGTAGATGTAAGGATAATGTGATATGTGATATCATGCCCATGGTTTTGTGTCCTTTGTTGCTTGGTACACCTTGTCAGTTTGACCATAAGGCCATACACGATGGAAGAAATAACACTTGTACTTTGGAGAAAGATGGTTTAAAACACACCTTGTTGCCTTTGTGAGAGCCAAATGAGGATATTCATAATGACAATGCTAGGGTGATTTTGGAGTTTGTAAATGGTAGGGAGAAAGAAGTTGCGACAACAACCAAAGAGGTGTTTCTTTATTTCTCTAAATATTTCAAGGAAGTGAACGGTGCTGATTTTCATGTAGGAAAACCAATAGGAGAATAGAATAATTGAATTATAATAGATAAACAAGAAGCACATGTCGGCACAACAATAAAGATTGGTTCTAAGGAAGAAATATAAATCCAAGAAAGTTCACACCAACTGTGTTGGGATGAGCTCACAATCAAGACTCTTCATGGTCAGAGTGTGAAGACTATAAAAACGAATGCAAAAGAGGATCTGTTACTTCAAATTGTAGTTGTTGAGGAAGAGGGGCATGTACTAATAGGAAGGGGGATGGATATTACAACAAAGGATGATGAGTTAATATTTTAGTTTTCACAATTCTTTGATACAGATGAAGTTGCTTTACTCGAATTTGTACTGATTACAATGGAGAGGTATAAGGAAGCATAACATCATAGAGAAACAATGGAGACATGAAACATTTAAAACACTATGGTTACTTTCTTGCATTTTTCCATGATGAGATGGGAGGTGAAGACCAAAATTTTGGATGTATGAAGATGGAACCATAAGAGAATTTTTCCTATAATTTGTACTTAAATCAAACTAACAAATGGATAATGGTGCAAGGACTAGTGGACATGGATTCCCAAGTGCATATGAAGAACTATAATTTATCTCACTAAAGGAGGTAATACTCCACTTATATGATGGAAGAAATGAAAGAAGTAAATTGATAAAGGTTGTTGAATCGAAGCATAGGGGCTCTGTTGCAAGTTGATGACAACTTGAAAGTGTAGTCCTACTACCCAGCACCCTTTGCAAACTAAGCTCGCAAACACCTCACCTAGGGAGCTTGATGTTGGTGCATCGACATTTTTGCTTGTTTTTTTTTTTTTTTTTTCTTTATTTTGCTTTTGGCTTGTCGAGCCAACTTATTTCTATCTGTAAGAATTTTCCTAAGGCAAATAATGAAATGCCAAGATCTAGAAGCTCAATTGATAGCACAAACAAGAGAGACAATGATATGATCAATTGATTGATTCAATTATGATCAAAATGATAATGGATGTCCAATTGATTTACAATATAGATATGCCTGAATATATAGGCAATGCATGCTAACTAGGAGTGATGCAAGTGATAACCTATCAACCACACTAGGTGGAATCACATGTCCACCAAAGGTGGATCATCCTCTATTGTGCAGTGAAGTATGTGAAAACATGTGCAACAATGAGATGATGATAATGGATAAGAGCACTAAAGGTGGATCTCACACATAAAGTGAAATGAGATAACAACTAACTCCACCTCAAATGGATTTCTCCTACACCATGTGTTGAAATAAGACGTAAACACCTATGTGTTTCATATGAAAACTACTATGCAATGCATTATCCTAAGTAAGCTTAAGTAAAGTGTAATTAGGAATATTTAATTACACCAACAGCCCGCTTAAGTGTAACTTAGGGGAATGCACTTAAACTCACAATGCTAGATGACAATGCAAGATGGGTCCCAGCTATTAGGCCATGTTAGGTACCCATGTACAATATGCAAGTGCAATCTCTCATAAAGCGGAGAAAGGGAGAAAATATCATGGGACAAAACTCCCCCCAAAAAAGAGAGATGAAAATACACAATTTTCTCAATAATGAATGAGAGAAGAAGAGAGTCAATGTTGCACCAAGAATGTCAAAGTGTGACAAAATTAGGTACCAATGTCCATGTAGAATGACCAAAGAAATACCCACTAAGATATGATAGAGATGAGGCATGGTGATACTTGCATGGGCACCAACTAGGTACACTCAACTAGTAGGTTGGTACACTTGAACTTGTGTCCTGCATCCACTAACTGATTAGAGCATAACCTTCAAGAACAATGTCCCATGATATTCCTAATCTACTAACATAGGGATTACACCGAATGTGTCTTCAATGACATAGTATAAATAAAAATATGACACTTTATGATAGTGCATGTACAACATTGCTCATGCAAGACAATACACCATTAAATACAATTGTGTAAAACTAGAAACATGAAGATGATGCCACCAAAGATCCTTGTAGAATACTACAGAAAATGTGTCCTCCGGTTGGCTTGTAGCCAAGAAGTCTTTAAGAGGAAAATTGTCTCTCCCTATTTGGCTGCCGATTGGATGACGCTGCAAAACAGGTATGAGATGGACAAGAAAAATTGTATTCCCAATTTTACATATCTATTTGCAAATTTATTTTTCCAAAAAATTATAAAGTTTAAGAAATACATTTTATTAACAACCCCGAAAAAAACTTTATTGAAAGAGAAAAAAACTACTTGTTTTGTTTTTTATTTTTGAAAAAAACTTTATTAGTTAAAAGAAAAAACACATGTTTTTAATTTTAAATAAAAAAAAATTGTATTAAAAATTCAACAAATAAAAACATATAAATGTTTTATTAAAAACAAATTAAAATAATCATAATAAAAATCATTAAAAAATTATTTTGGAAAAGAAAGATTTTAATTGGAAAAACTTATTTAAATTTTTTTTTTGATCCGTAAACGACCGAAGCCATGGATTATATTAATTAATCATATAAATTAAAAATTAATTCATTCACCATAGACACTGGTAGGAAAGAACAGAGAAGAAAACCTCCAGTCTGGCTTGGGATGGAAGTCTAGAAAAAAGTTCAAATTACATTGTTTTAAGAAGGCATACCTTCTCTTCCTTTTTACAATTTAGTAACTACAAAGGAATCCCATAGAGGATTTATTAATAATACATTCATTACAGACATTTGATACTAGAGAAGAGAATCTTCTGTTAATTTTTATTCGAATCCCTGCTCCCTATCAGAAAACTTCTTCCTCAGTTCTGGGTTCCTGCAAATACTTGACAATATATATACATTGTGTACCAATACATATTTATCTTTAAAATTCTGTGATTACCTGCATCCTTAGATATCACCCCTGTTAGAGATTAGAATTATACTAAGGGAGAACCTAATTTAGCAATATCATATCTAGAATCACTTACTTTCCTACCAAACTTGCATATTGTTCACCATATTTTTAATACCATATTAGGAAATTTACATATTAACGATGAATGCTAGCATTCCACATTAATCTTTTAATCTTTAAAAAGGATCTATGCAATCTATAAGTCCTGCAAAGAGGGTACATCTTTCTCTATTATTACTATGCTTGATTCTTTATCTAGTTACCAGTCCATATTCATTTTTATTGAGATAGGGGTCAACAAATTTTATCATTTTCCCATTCTTAAGTCTTTATGATTTAAACTTTGATTGTAAGAGACATCTTGAATTTTATCCATCATAATTTTGTATTCCTAAGAGGTCTCAATTTGCATCATTAATGCATTAACAAAGACCTCGGTAATGTCTAGTTGATAGTTATAACCATGGATCACCGATCTTACCCCTGACATAATTCTAGATAGGGGCTGCTTATCTAACCCACCTACAATGCAAGTGAAGAGATGGTAGAAGGGAACTTGTTTTAAATAAGTTTTGAAAGAAAATATTTTTAATTGTATATATGCATATATGCATATATATATTTATATATATTGGGTAGATAAATATGTGTTTGTATATTCATATACCTTGGTCGATTTATATTTATGAATAAATCAAATTATATTTATATTTATGAATAAATCTATTTATCCTTTCATCATACAAGACTGCTTACTAACATAGCTTATTTTGTTTGATCCACCACTTATGAATAGATTCTTGTAGGTTTCCTTTCTTTTAAGAGAACAATATCATAATCTACTCACTGAAAGTATTCTTGATTTACTAAAATTATTATCCATAGATCTAAAGGGATGGTACCAGAGTATTAGATTATAGTTGACAATGCTTGATCCTAAGTCTAGATAAGAATACTGAATTGTCTTTCCTAACAATGAATATCCACTAAAGATAGTAGTTAAGAAACAAACTAGATTTTGAGAGAGAGAATTATCTGTTTGGAATACAACTCAATAAATCCCCAAATAACTAGTCGAGTAACCCAGGGAGCCGCTTAAGTCATGTCATCCATATCTTTGGGAGTCCTAGGGGAATCCTCATTCTTTCTTCTCTTTCTACTTGGTCTAGCACAGTCTACCTTAACCATTATTGTTTCTTCATCCTCTGAGTCACTAAAGCCATCTCTATTTGTGTTACCCACATTGTCATCATGCCAATACGTATAGAACTAATCCTCAATCTCAGGAATCCTTAGATGGAAATTGTAGAATAGAAAGTCTAGGTTCCTTCTAATAATGTGAGTTCTTGCAATCAACGTGGCTAGGTCTGCAATATCTAGAATAGGAGATGAAGGGGCAGGTCTACCACTAATCATATGTGTGTTGTAGAATTTGGTCCTAGTGATGGTTAATTCTCCCCTAATATTGCATATAACTGCATCCAAGCCTCGTAGGAATTTTTGTTTGAATATGTGAGCACAAAGCCTCCCTATATCAGATTTTCCTGGATCCACCTAGATGGTAATGGTAATAAACATGGAGGGCATATCAAAATTAACTCGGTAGTGATCATCATTGGTAAGGAATTCCAGACCTAGAATCCTAAAGACAACCGTAAGGGTCAAAGCATGAGTACTTAACATTACAGCCTTAAGTCTGTTGATGGAGATTATTCCCTGAAAGGCAACTTGTGGCTTAGATCCTCGCAGTTTGATGGTGGTAGACATTGTTTCAAAATGAGGAAGACGCTGAAAGTAGATAGACTTGATTGCTAAGGAGGAATATGCCTCTTATAGAAACGGGTAGAAAGGCACTCCACATTTCGATGTTACAATTCCCAACGTTTGGGATCCTAAGTCATTTCAAGAACAAATTTTAAGGAAACAACCATTAATACGAGATAAAGTAATTAATTAGTTAATCATATCCAATTAGTACAAATGATGGATTGTAGGATGGATAGGTAATAATGGATTCAGAATATGTATTCTTGGATGAAATAAGGTATCTCTTGGCACAGGGTAAAAATTTCCCATCAAAATATTAAGCAGAAAGGGAACCAGGGATTTCTAAACTAAGAACAAATAAGTATGACCCATCTTATATATATATATATATATATATATATATATATATATATATCTGTGTTTATCTATGTCTATGTATAGATATTTAAATAAATATAAATATACCTATATATCTATATGTTTTTAAGTATATGGGCACACATTTATTATATCTTTTTTAGACCATTTGAGTCACCATTTACCCATCTATAAAGGGTACATGTTATATGTTATTGATATGAAAGATATATTTAGGATGTAAGTTAAAAAAAGTTATAAATGGGTTAAACCACTTAAATTTTATATCGATATATATATATATATATATATATTGATACGTGACTATCCTCGTGGTGATTTTTGAAAGCTAGTATTGAAGACAGACATCTTAAACACTATAGAGATGTGAAAGCTACTTCTCAAGTTGACCGTTTATAAATATGGGGTGGGTATTTAATTGAATTTAAATCTATGGTAATGCTTGAGGATTTAGAGTGAAGAGACAATGTCTTTACATTTTCATCTCATTTATGGGTTCTTTTTAGGTTTAAAATATTCATAGAAGTAGCATATACTATTCCGATTAAGTAAATTCTTCACCACTATCTCTCAGAATATATGATTAAATACAAGGTAGGGTAAGGTACCTGATTAAATTCACTAATGGAATAAACATTTAGTACAGATTTTGAGCCCTTAAATTACTACCTTCATTATATGCAAATAAACTAGATTGATCCATTTTAAAAGGTAATAATCTATACTAATTTGATTGCCAAACTTTTACGACTTGATAAATTTAAATGACTAGCATACTGCTGATTTTATTACTACTTCTATTAACAAATTCTAATACTATTTCATCTTCCTTAATCAAAGACAACCAGTGGCCAAAAAAGGATCAGCTTTTACGTTATAGTGTTCCTGAGAGTATCCCTACCTATATTTCCTATGAAAATACTGTCTATTTAAACTAAAACATAAACTACCTATAGTGATTAAGATCAGCTCTTTATCCAACTACTATACTTACTACTCCTAAAATATACTTAACTCATCAGGGAGCCTTTTCCTTTGTTATTAACAAGACCACTAGAAGAAGATGGAGCAGCTCCCTGGTGGGCAGTCTTGATCATAGGTTCCTCTTCATCCTCACTCTCATTTTCAGATGCAATGACCATCGGCACAAATTCAAATCCCTCCATAACATCTTCAAATCCAACAATATTCTCCTCCTTCAAATAATCCGCAAACCATTTTGGATTATCTTGTCTCTTGACATGGAAGAGCCCAACAGAAAGTTCAAGTTGTGGCTTCTTTTTGCCATGGAGGGTTCCAAGGCCTCCCAACTCTCATTTGATAAGATAGGGTATCTCAGAACAAGAGAGCCCCCAATATTGGTTTTTCCATAGTTTCTAGCTTTAGGGATTAGTAGGGTGTCATTGATATTATCAAGAACAATGTCGACATTATCCATTAAACCCTTATTAAAAATGCTCTCACAAATATCCTTAGCCAGTTTATTATCTCTTTCAAAGAACATTGTAAGGGTAAAAAACATAGATACAATATCATAATTCACCCTTGTTTTGTCAATATTACCAAGATATTCATCGCCTAAAACCTTCATAATAGCCTCCACCACTAATGCATTCTTAAACTTATGATTCCCTTGATTCTCTGTTCTGTCACTTCTTCTTTAACTTCTCTTTGGCGAATCTTACTCCGTAGCCTAATTGGGGTATCCATATGTTCTTTCAGACACCAAACCTTCACAGGATATCTAAATACGCAAGCAATACCACTAGCTAAAGACTTTTAAAGACAAAAGGCTTGCATACGAAGTAATTTGTATTGTCTGGAATAAAGGCCAAGGATGCTATTAAAGGCCTGGATTTTGAGTTAATGGTGATGATTTAAAGATCATAAATTTATTATTTATTTTATGAATTCGCACGAATGAGGTTATGTTTCATAATGTTGGAATTTATTAGGTGTATTATCCATTAATTGTAATGATTATATTCTTACTAGGGTTAGTGTGATGATATAATCGTGGTTTCTCGATTACTTTATAACACTTGATCTTTCTAGAGTTTTCTCGCTAAAGTGGTAATTGACATTCATAATTATATGAAGTGATTATTGGAGAAAGAGACCTAGCTATTACTTAGGTCTCATCATTAAGTATTCTATGCTCCATCTCATATTGCCTATCATAATTGATGATGAGGTAACCTAAGATCTAATGGCTTACCTTCTTAACCATTAATTTAATCCATACTATATTCCTTAAAAAATTTTGATAGAGATTTTTTTAAAATTTCTATTACCTGGAAAATATACAGGTTTAAGTTAATTTTCCCCAATGTAAAGATCATAAATAGAATATTAAGGTAGAAACCTTGCCCAAGAAGCTATCCATATAATCATGTGAAAATACTTTTATGTAAATAAGATTTAGAATGATTTTTATTTCTCTACTTAATGCTTACTTGAAGACTTTAATTAATATAACTTTGGTTTAAACATATTTTAACATTATCTTCAATTTTATAGCCCAATCCTAAGGTGTCAAAAAGGTTTCGGAAACCTCTACAGGGTGAGTAGAATAATATAGGATGCCTAGACATCATAATGTACTAGAGGATTCTAAACACTTCAGAACGTGATCATTTTCCTCTTGGCTAGCTCAATAGGGAATTCCCTATTCGTTGTGACAACTTCAGAAATGACTACTTTTCCTTAATTATTGATTAAGATATAAACCTAGTTCCTAAGGAATCAACAACTAGGTACAATAGATTCTTAACCAGGTTTAAATCAGGATCTATTATTTTGGGGTTGATTCAAGGAATATCTATATATACCTTGAGGATCCATGCTATTCTTCTTTTCTAAACCTTAGTGGTTCTATCCTTTATCATCTGAGATGCTTGGGTAAATTATTTCCTGAGAAAGACCATCTACTCCTAGTTTTGCTAGAGAATCAACATCTTTGTTTCCTTCCCTGTATATATGGTTGATAGAGAAATGTTTGAAAGAGGATAGTATCTCCATAGCCCTTTCAACCATACAATTAAGATTCCAATTTGGAGTCATATATTTTCTTACCGCATTGATAACTAAAGATGAGTCCCCTTCTATTTCTATTTTATCTAAGTTCATTTTTCTGCCTAAAAGCATACCTTCAATGAGCGCTACCAATTCAGCTATTTTATTTGATTTAGCACCTAGTGAAATGGATTTACTTGCTATCCTTAATCCATCCCATCTGTGAATGCAACAGCCAGCTCCTGCCTTACCTGGCTTACCCTGAGAAGCACCATCAAAATTACGTTTATACCATCCAAAGCCTGGGGGTTGCCATCTGTAATTTGCTCTTTTATCTATATTCTCTTGATTCCCCTTACCAAAAAAGGCAGGGATTTTAAGGCCATACCATTTATTTATAATTGCATCATCTTCTCTAGAGAAAATCACATTTGTTCATCCAAGCATGTTTCTACAATTAACCATTTCTACAATACTTGCCTCTACCTTATTCAAAAATTGATCCAAGCTTAATTTTGATTCTTTAAAGATTTGATGACTCCTTTCTTTCCATATTTCCCAAATTAACAAAGATGGCGCAATCCTCCAATTTTTTCTATACATATCATGTCGTTTGATTCTTGGCCAACTATTAAACACCTCCACTATGTCATTTTGAAAGGCAGAAGACCAGTTAAGCTTCCTTGCTAGCCATTGCCAGCATTGGATAGAAAAATTGCATCCTATAAGAAGGTGATCCACACTCTCACTTGTAGCTTCACAAAGAGGGCATCTCGATGGACCAAAATAACCTATTTTCATAAAGCAGTTTGCAGTCAAGACCCTTTTCTGCAATGCTGCCCAAGAAAACATACCTGCTTTAGGCAAACAATCCTTATTCCAACATAAATCTATTGGTAAATCAGAGGAAATCAAAGGGGTAGCAAGAAGGTTTCCATACCCATCTTTAGTATTGTACTGACCATTATTAGCCTTAACCCATATAATGGTATCACTTCCTCTCCTAGGGCTGATTGTTCTAAAATGTAAAATCCCCATAATTCTATTAACAAATTCATTGTGGAGGCCTAAATTCTCAAACGATTTCCACTGCCACCCTAAAGCATGGTCATTGAGTGGAAGTTCTAAATAATATTTGACATAAATTCTCGTTAAGGCTATGATATGATCAATAACTCCTGCCTCCCTAAACTCAGACCAAAGTGGAGGGAAGCCACCCCATGAATCTTCCCAAAAGAGAGCCTTACCACCATCCCTAATGTCCCAAGAAATACCCTCTAAGATAAGTTTTCTACAATCACTAATAAAATTCCAGGCTTGTGAGCCCCTCGGAGGAGAAAGATGCCTACATATACTTAATTCATCCCTCCCATCTAAATACTTATATCTCATAATTTTGACCCATTTAGGTTTTGGATTTTTTTATCATATTCCAGACTAATTTCGCTCCTAATGTTAGATTTTGTTTTTTTAAAGATCCTTAATGTCCAATCCACCTTCCTCCTTTTTACAAATTAATTTCCATGCTATCAGCGCCATTTGAGACTTATCTTCTGAGCCTTGCCAAAAAAAATTTCAAAGTTTTTTAGTTATTTCATTCTTAATACCCGCTGGTAAGTTCAGGCACATCATTTGATAGACCGGGATAGTAGATAAGACCGATCTTATTAGCATAGTCTTACTTGCTGAAGTCAGCCATCTACCTTTCCAAGATTCAATTTTTTTATCGATGTTGTTAAGCACATTATTCCAAAGATTAGTAGATCTATTTCCTTTGTCTAATGGCAATCCTAAGTATTTACAAGGTAGATATCCTAACTTAAAGCCTACTTTTTTGCATATTGTTGCTTCCATTTCACAACTAGTATTGAAAAGGAAGATGTTAGATTTATCCTTATTGATATGTTGTCCCGAGGCCAAGGAGTAGTTCTTAAAAATGTTAGAGAAGGCCTTAGCTTCTTTAATACTAGCTTCTCCAAAGAGAAGATTGTCATCCATAAACTGTTGATGCATACAGGGATCTAAAGCAGAGGTAATTCTAATACCCTGCAAAGTTCCATTTCTCCATGCCTCAGTCAAAGATCTTCCTAAAGATTCTGTCATTAAAATAAAGAGGAATGGGGAAAGGGGGTCACCTTGCCTAAGACCTTGGCAGATGTCAAAAAATCCTTCCGAGGAACCATTAATCATGATAGACATTTTTGGAGCTGAGATACACTCAAAGATCAGATTAATTAGTTGTTTCAAGAAACCAAAAGCCTCTAAACATTTACAAAATTCTTATCAACCTTTTCATATGCTTTCCTAATATCCAGCTTAACAAGCATACTAGGATTTTTATTAATTTGAACAGAATGGATTTCTTCCTGGGCAATTATTACCCCATCCAGAATAGATCTCCCAGAAACAAAGCCACTTTGTTCTTAAAAAATTAGTTCGGGAAGGAGATTCTTTATTCTATTCGCTATCGTTTTAGTGAGTAATTTATAAATAGTATTGTAGAGAGAGATAGGCATGAAGTCCTTGAAGCTTTCAGGATTTGTTTTTTTTGGGATCAATGTTATAAAGGTATTGTTGATTTCTCTCAAGAGTTGTCTTGAATTGCACATACCTTCTAAAGCATCAACTATCTCTGCCCCAATAAAGGGCTAGCATTTTTGGAAAAAGAATGCTGGGAAACCATCAGGGCCAGGGGATTTGTCTGGATGAAGGTTATTGAGGGCCATTTCTATTTCCTCATTAGAAAATTTAGCATTCAGTATTTTATTTTGGCTTCCAGTGATTATTTTTGGAATATTTTTTAAGAGATCCTTCTGAGCATTTAGATTTACGCCCTCTACATTAGTTAAGATTTTTTTAAAGTAATTTATTGCTTCCTCTGTTATGTCTTCATGATTTTCTAGTGTTTCTCCATTTGGTTTCTTAATTGTTGAAATCCTATTAAAATTTCTCCTAGCTCTTGTACAATTATGAAAAAAATTTGTATTTTTATCTCCTTCTGCTAACCATGTTACTCGGGATCTTTTTTTCCAGAAGGATTCTTCCTTAGCTTAAATTTCCCCATAATTATTGAGAAGCTCCTTCTCCTTATTGTATGATTCCAAATTCATTACTTTAGTGAATATATCTTTATTTAGAAGCTTTATATCCTGCTCTACCTTAATCTTTTTTTCAAAGATATTCCCAAAATTCTCTTTGTTCCATCTTATTAGATTTCTTTTTATTAATTTTAATTTCTGCATTATAACTTAGATTTTTGAACCTTTAATGCTAGCATTCTTCCACCAATCCTCTATGTTATTAAGACACTCCTCGTCCAACAACCACATTTTTTCAAACTTAAAGGGATTCTTCTTTGGTACCGTAGGTTCTAAAAGATTCAGGGATACAAGATAATGATCTAAGCCGGAAGTCAGTAAAACCGAGGCAATCATATCCAACTCAAAGGTAAGTAAATTCCCAATAAAGAAGAACCTATCTAGTTTCTCAGCAATGAGGCTAACATCTGTTCTTCTATTAGACCATGTATAGGCACCTCTCTCAATCTTAATTTCTGTAGAATTCAAATCCCTCAGCCAATTCTTAAATTCTAAGTTAGTTAGTGTAAGCTTCGTTGATCCTCCTATCTTATCACTTTCTTCTATTATTGAGTTGAAACCTCCTCCTATGATGAAATTTTCATTAATAAACGTTTGAATCTCCTTCCACATGCACCTTTTCTCATGAAGGAATTTTGGACCATAGACATTTATGAGGATAAAATTTAGTGCCCTTCTTGTACTTTTTAATCTACCACCTATCCAACCATTGGCTAATATTAGAGGGGTGAAATTACAATGTCTAGGATTCCAAAGTATTGCATTCCCACAAGAAGCTCCAATCGATGGAGTGCCAATAATCTCCCACATCTCTAATTTCTTTTTAAGAAAATTATAACCTCTATCATCTAGTTTAGTTTCTTGTAATATTACTCTTTCAGAATTAAAAACTAACAATTGCGTTTTTAACAGGCGTTGTTTGTTAGGGGCATTAATGCCCCTAACATTCCATGTTATGACCTTCATTTCTGCATGGTAAGGAACTTCCCCTTCCCAACATCCAAGAGCGTTGTAATCTTAATTTGTCCAAATGCCTGACCTTCTCTGTTTCTGAGTTCCTTTAGGGATTTCCTCCCTCGTGATTTTGGACGGTTGGCACAATTAGGAGAACTTTTATCTATGGTATTCTGATTTAGACCTAATCTAGAAGGTTTCTCAACTGTACATTTTCTATCCTGCTCCTTCGTTGATACTAAAAAATCTTTATCCAGTGAATCTAGGATTTTAACAACAATCTCTCTATTATTTACAGGATTCAAATCAGATACTGAAGTTATATCTATGTCTAACCATAAAAATTCATTAATGGCATCTATATCAGACGTTTGTGTAGGCATAATTTTCCTTGGCAAAGTTCTATTAATATCTCTATCAGTTCTATAACCTATATCCCAAACAACAACTTCAGGATTTTGAGGAGCTATAGTATTAAAAACCTGATTAGTAATAACATGGGCTAAAGGGGAATTAAATTCCAAAATATCCATAAGATGATCATCTTCTTTCTCCTCACCCTTATGATAATGAAAAATAAAATCACCTACCTGAGCAGATAACTCAGATAAATAATCTATGGAAGGTTGCTCGCAGATAGCGTCATCTGGTCCTAAGTTTTCCATCGAATCTAGACTAATTTTTTCTAATTCCTTGTTGACTACTCTGCTCATCTCCTCTGCCTGGTCCAAAATTATTTCAAGGGAATGTCTATATTCTACTACTACTATCTCTTCCTTTATCTCACTGCCCGATTTAATTATACTTTTGTCTAGTTCCTAAGCTAAGTCACCAAATTTCTCCCTTTTTTCTTTCTGCTGGTTAAAAGTCTCAAAAGGAATAACTAAATATCCTATTACTAAATCTTCTATACCGTTGGTCTCAGAAACTGAGAGATCCGTTATAGAAAAACCCCCTATATGATGAAGAAAACAAACCTTCACCCTAGGAAACTGGTTAACTGCTGCCTTGATGGAAGAATCCTCCATTGCTAGGTTAGCTTTCTTATACACGGGTGGTGAATAAAAATTTGATTCAGAATCATTAGAATCAAAGGAATGAGTTAGGATGATAGGAGAGATAACATATTCATCTTTTTTGCTTCTAACAAGAATTTTCTTGATGGTCTTGATATTAATATCCATCCGAACGATAATGGTATTATCAGATTGGATATAGGGATTATCCACAAACCCTACAAATTTGCCTAGCAAATTGCCCATTCTCCTAAAATATTCTTCATTAATCAATTCAACAGGGAGATTCGGGAGTAAAACCGCCCTCTCCATAGAGAAGTCCTTTAAACCACTAGGTTTAAAATAAGGTGACCAGTCCAAAATTGTAAAATTTATATTGCTATAATTAGGGCATCCTTCATTAAGCAATTTAAATTTTAAATCAGAATTTTTGCATCCTACATAAATAAAATCCTTTGAAATTAAAACCGTACTTACTTGTTTTGGATATTGATTTGCCAACCACTGTAATTTTTGCAGATGGAACCCCAAAACCATTCCATCTTAAAAAGACACCAAGAGATTTACATAAAGCTTGTGAGTTCACAATCATACCATCCTGGGCGTTTAGGGTTAGCAAGTCTACATAAGAGGATAAAGGTTGTTGGGAATTGATTGGATGAAACCTACGATGCGGTGGGCAGTAAGGGGTCTTTGAAATGTCAAGGATAAAACCTCCTAGCTTAGGAGAGGGCAGATTCAAATCTAAAACAACAAGGGAGGAAAATTTATTTTCAATGGTAAAGGGATCATGAATAACCTTATGATGAGCCTTCCAGGAGGGTAGACGTGAAGCCCTAGATCTGGGACATTTTTTGGATACTACCTTAGTCCAAGGGTTTTTTTTTTCTCTAGAAGGAATGGTTTCACTAATAGAAGGCAAAATAACTCCTAAAGGTTGCATGGGCTCGCTCGGATAGCTGTTGGGACAAGCGAGAAGGGGTTTGACTGAGTTACTAAAGGAGAGCGCAGACAAAGAGTCTTGTGCATATTTTGTTCTTGCGAAGAATGCCAATTGAAGATCTAATTTATCGACAGAAAGAATACTCATAGGCCGCCGCTGCCCAAAGAAAGAGGAGAAAGGCCAAGGTGGTAAAGGAAGCCATTGGTCGCCGAAGCTAGGATTCCTGAAAGGTAGAACCTCAACAAAAGAGGATTCCATAAAGCGCTTGTTGTAAAGAGATCGGGAAAACGAAGCCAAAAATTGTTAAAAATTGAAAAAAAACTTTAAAATTAAAAAAAAAAAAAACCGCGTGCCTGTAGGGTCATTCCTATGATACCCGTAGGTCATCTGCGGGCCACAGGGCCTGACAGGCTTGCAGATACCACATGTACTTGTCAGGTACCCTACGGGTACACCCCCGCGGGGGCTAAACTTTTTGGTTAATTTAAATTTTTTTTTTTTAAAAGTGCCCTCGTCCCACCATAAAAAAAAAAAAAGACTGTTAAATTATTTTTTGCAATTTTTAATTAAACAAAAAATAAGAAAAAATGCCAAAATAATTTTTTAAAAAAAATAAAAAAATACATTACTGCAGATTTCTGTATCGCTGGCAGGGAGGGATATTTTTTCCAACTTGGGGTGCCCAGTTATGATTTCAATGAATTGGCAGTCAATTATGGGGTTTTTGTGCATTCTGAACATGATGACAATGTCAGATTTGGTCCAAAATGCTCCAAATTTGCATATCGCTCCTGGGATTAGTAACCAACCTCCACCTTCAAACGACTCTAGATTTGGCCTCTGGTGACGGATTTGAGCGAAACAAAAGGCGTTCTTAACTAAAAACAACCTTCTGATTCCAATGGTGACCTCAAATTTGACCCAAGAAGCTCTAATAATTACTTGCAATAAAATTCTCTCCAAATAGGCTATACAATGACACTCCTATGGCTCTAATACCATGTAGGATTTTGCCTAAGGCAAATAATGAAATGTCAAGATCTAGAAGCTCAATTGATAGCATAAACAAGAGAGACAATAATATGATTAATTGATTGATTCAATTATGAACAAAATGATAATAGATGTCCAATTGATTTACAATGTAGATATGCCTGAATATATATATGCAATGCATGATAACTAAGAGTTATGCAAGTGATAACCTATCAACCACATTAGGTGGAATCACATGTCCACCAAATGTGGATCATCCTCCATTGTGCAATGAAGTAGGTGAAAACATGTACAACAATGAGAGGATGATAATGTGATAAAAGCACTAAACATGGATCTCATACATAAAGTGGAATGAGATAACAACTAACTCCACCTCAAATGGATTTCTCCTACACCATGTGCTAAAATAAGATGCAAACTCCTAGGTGTCTCATATGCAAACTGCTATGCAATGCATTATCCTAAATAAGCTTAAGTAAATTGTAATTAGAAATATGTAATTACACCAACACTATCCCTTTCCTTTGCTAATAGGTCGATTCTCACTTTCCATTGGATCCTTCTTGCAAAGTCCATATTGGAGGCAGTTAGTGGAGTTAGAACAAAAAAAAATGGTTAGTGGAGTTAGAACAAAAAATGGTGGAAGAATCAAATCAAAACATAATTTTGTTATTGATTGGTGGAAGACCAAATGGGAGGGAATCGGTTGATGGCATCGACCAAAGGATAAAAAACCCCAATGGAGTTGTGAGATTGGTGTGTTTTGCAGACAAAAAAAAATATTGAAGATAGAGAGAGAAGCGAGGGAATGATTGTTGTATTTTGAGCATAGTATGGACAACATAAAGGGAATTAAGTATGGCTTAGAAGAGTTTGAGTTGTTTGATTATTGTCATTATGACCAACGCCTTGGTCTGTGAATGTCTTTGTGGTTGTAAAGAGAAGGCCAAGTAATAAATAAATAGATTATCTAATGTGACTATTCATCTTTTTCTCTATTCAAATCTATCAAAACTTGAAATTTTTGTCTCATTATTGAATTTGCCGTCCTTGTATTTATTTCTGCATTTGTAACTGATCTACTGTCACTTGTGGATCAATATTGTTGCCATCATATTTGGTATCAAGGTATTAAATTCTTATCATTTTAATGAGCTACACTTAACAATCTGAGTTCCTATTGCCTTTGCAGACAGAATTAGTTTACATTTGTTTTGGTTGTGGAAGTAGTTAGCCATCATATATTTGTATACTCATATTATGCAATTGAATGCTTTCTTTCTATGGATACTAGTCACACTCAATTCATTTTACTACTGCCCTGCTCAATCTTCTATTATGTGCAATCCAAAAGAACTCATTGCCAGTATCCATAATAGAATGTTTATTTTTTTCTTACGTAATTTTTTTTAAAAATGTTTGTCTAACTAGAGACGTCTAGCCAACTTCAGGGTGTAAGGGGACGTGCTAGATGTCCCTTGATTGTTTGGAGGATGGCCGGATGTACCTAGTGCTAGGCAGTTCCATCCCCAAGTTTTTGAGATGATTCCAACAAAAATCTAAGAAATGGAGATGTCTAAGGGATGTCCCTGCAGCATCCCCACATCCCCAGGATGTCTTTGGTACAATGATAAGGTTTTTAGTTCTGGGACACATCCCTAGGTAATCTAGTTAGGAACTTAATATAGTTATAGTTATATAGATTTGTGACCTTTTACAATGCCTTCCATATTGAGAATATTGTTCTCCATCAACGTAGGTATGGACAAGTTGCAAATATCTCCAGATGATGTGTTGATATATTTTCAATGACGAATGGTGATACCCCGTAAAAATGAAAGAAACACTTTCTACATAAGAGCACTTCCAGGTTTACGCTAGCATCTCCTGTCCAAGAGCCCAACACTAACTCTATCCAATAAAATTGTCTCAACTCTATCTTCTTGCGCAGTAACAATCAATCCTCAAATTGCCCCAAAAATCTCCAATCTCAAGGTAATGTGATTTTCTTCTGGAAATAGATGTTGCCAATAACAGTGTTTGTTGCTCGAATAATTGATGATATACACCAATGAGTATGCTAGAATTATCTCCCCTGTCTAAATGCCCCAATAATAATAAAATAATCACTACTAGGGGTTTGTAATGTCTTTACTACCATTCTTCATAAACTCTTCTTCACTGATTTATACCAATTGTATCACCTTCTTGACATACTAGTGTCATTTCAACAGATAAGTATATTATTATGTTTGCGCATGTTAGCCCCCCCCCTCCCCTCAAAAAAAAAAACAATGCCTTTTGTGTTCTATTCATGAAACAAAAAAAAAAACAATGCCTTTTGTGTTCTATTCATGTCTTTTTGGATAAAGATACTTTTCATAACATTTAAGCTAATTAAGGAATATCTTCATTTTTTCAGTTTTATTCATGTTTTTCCTTTATTTTTTTCTTTAAGGAACTTTATATATTATAAATATATTAATTTGTAATTAATGAGAAATTCTTCTTTCATCCCTTTCTTGTTCTGAATTTTTTCTTTATGTATCTACAAGTTCTTTTTTTCTAGCTAGATTCAATGTTAGCAAGTTAGCTAAAATTTTACATGTTAACATAGCACAAAATTTTACATGGAATTAGAGCGAACTTTTGCTAGAAAGGAGAATAAAATTTCTTTTTCTAGTATTGAAGATTAGAGCTTAAAAAGAACGAAATTTTCATTGTCTTGAGGGGTTTCTATTAGTGAATTTTGTGTATTTATGAACTGAGATAAAGTTCCATTTATAGGGGGGTTAATCATGTCTGGTAATTTCTTTTCATCCTTTTGTTGTCAAGCTAACCTCAAAGAACTATTTATCCTGGAAAGAAGGGATAAAGAATCATTGCCTTGAGTAGGATGTACTACCCTCTCCTTGGACATGTTCATGTGCCAACTGACTATGAACCAAAAAATGCACGGTTGAATAGTAATAACATGGTCTATGGACTAACATGTCTTACTATTTCTAAGGATATTTTACATCATATAGAGCAGTTCCCTTTAATTGATTGGACCATCATCCAACAATTGTATCGAGACATCGGTTCTTCATCTGAAAGTGTTGTTTCCTTGGAAGCCTTGGTTTTTATGGATAATACCGAGATTTCTATTGCCCCGACCTGTGTGATCACATCCTTTTGGGATGATCAATGTGTTGATACCTCGTCTACTATTGCTTCTTCAGAGTTGATTCGCTTCATCGAAAGCTTCTAGTGATTATTTGCAATATGATATATATCATTTTTCAGATATGGCTTTGTGGGATGAATTATTGATAGGTTTTTCAAACTTATTTGGGGAATCTCATATTGCAATTTGGGAGACAATATTGATTTCATATATCTTCTCTTTGATGAGGGCGATTCTTCTTCAAATGTTGTAAGGAAAGAATATGACCCTCTTCTTCACACTCTACATTATCATTCCTCATAGTTTGATATTAGTGTGGATACTTTGACACACCATTTTGAGATCTCTTTGCCTTGTGAGGAGATACCTAAGTCTTTGGACTATGATCTACATTGGTCTCCATAAGATTCTAGTTTGTCATATTCAGCAGTGCTTGATTTGATTATGAAAACTTTCAACATCAACATGGAGAATATATAGCAGTTTTCAAAGAGATCATACATCTTGAGTTTTCTTCCTACATACTCCTTTCAAGATTGGACTAATTTCATTCATATATCTTTGGTTTTATTTCTTCCTAAAAGGAAGAATGTTGTTCAACAATCATGGAGCATATTCTACTTCCACTTTCGAGCATCTACCATTGACTACACATTGAGGAGGGATACATTGTCTCTTCCATTTCATTTTGTACAAGACCTTCTTGGCGTGAAGGATTCTACAACAAAGTACTTGCCATGCAAATTTAGTGTATATTTTTCTCGAGGGGGGTTTTGTTCCCACTGGGTTTTCTCTCTTTCCTCTTTCCTTTCCTTAGGCTTTTGTCTCCTTAGTTAGAATTAAGGGGGTGTTAGCAAATAAAAATTAGCAAATGTTTTTTATTTTTTATCCATGTTTTTCTGGATAAAGATGATTTTCTTAGTGTTTAAGCTAATTATGAAATATTTCTATTTTTTCAGTTTTATTCTTTTTTTTTTCTTCTGCTTTTTTCTTTGAGGAAGTTTATATATTGTAAATGTATTCATTTGTAATTAATGATAAATTTTTCTTTTATCTCATTCTTATTCTAAATTTTTTATTTATGCACCTACAAGTTCTTTTTTTCTAGCTAGATTCAATGCTTGCAAGTTAGCTAAAATTTTGTGTTTTACATGCTAACAGAGCACAAAATTTTACACTGCCAATATGATCTTTCATTGAAATAAATCTTCATCATTTCTCTGTTGGATAATAAGATGTCTGCCACCTTTTATCCCCAATATTCTGGTTCACAATAGATAGTGACAAACCATCCTTAAGTTACCAACAAACAACACAACTTTTGATATTTTATAGAAGAGTACTTTCGCCAGCTATTGAATGCTATTTTGTAAATCTCCAATACATCATTAAATATAAATAGAACATTATGCTCTAGGAAAGAATGCATTCTTACCTCTGATTTCATCAACAAATAAGACTCCATGATAGAAAACTAAAGATTTTGAGTGAACCTTCCAAGTGCACCTAGGCCAAGTCTTGCATTGAAAAAATGATTCTCTCAGGTCCAACCCTGAGAAATATAGATTTGAGTATTCACCCAAAACTATTGAAGAGATTATACTATTCAAATGTTTTCCTTGGAACAAATCACTATAATACAATTCAGTTCCATTTACTGTACAACAATTTCCGTGACTTTATTCTATAACTTTTATAAAGTCACCTTATTTAATTATTTAAAATTAGTTTAATTGTATTTTTTTTAACATCAATTTTTTTTAACACAATATTAAATAATTTATTTACCCCAATAAAATCATTTTGGTGGGGGACATTATAGTCTCCCCTACCTAGAATTTCTTCTCACAAGCAATCTCAAATTTGGATGCTCTAAAATTTATTTATTTTGCCACTATAGCATCTTTAATAGGAAAATTTCTCCATATGAAGAGGTACTCCTTAACTGTTTTTCTCCTCAACTTTCTCTCACGCATATAAACTACCTCTTTTGGGATTAACTCCAATTTACCTTCTTCATCAAGAGGGGATAGATATATGTTGAAAATGTAACTTACTGTCCTTGTGCCTTTTTGAGGCATAAAACATGGAATATATTATGTATTTGGGTGTTCTCTGGTGAATCCAACTCATACTCTACTTCACCCACCTTTCTGATCATCCTCTGTGGTCCATAGAAATGTGGTCTTGGTTTCTCTATGCTACTCCTTTTTAACTATGCTAACAATATGGCTTTAGATGAAAATACACCAAATTGTCGATCTCAAACTTAACTCACATTTTATCAATATAAATCTTATGTTGATTTTGGGTGTGCTGCAAATTCTCTTTAGGAGCCTTAAGAGCATCTTGACATTTCTTTGTTGTGCCTCCAGAAAACCTCATTTTTGAGTTTTCCCTCATTTAAAGATCTGTTTTTTCCCAAAACCCATCGGCTTTTTCTACTTAAAGGCCTTCCACCCATATCCTATACGCATACTTTTCAAGATTTACCTCAATGATCTACCTCAATTCTTATGATGGTTTTGACTTTGTTAGATCTACCTCAATTCCTCAACAAAAAATAATAATAATCCCAATAATTTTCTGAGTGTAGCCTAGAAGAAACACTTATTGGGATTTAGTCTCGCCTTGTATAGCTAAAATCTACCAAAGATTATAGCAAGGATGGTAGATGGCTATCTTTAGAAACTTATTTGTGTAATAATTTATTTACATAATCCTCTATTAAAGTATGTATCATGTCATGGAAGATCATTGTCATCACTCACTGATATGTTGTCCCTATTATTTTGAGGCCAAAAGGCATGACATTCTAATAGTAGGTCTCCCATGGACAAGTGAATGTTATCTTGTGTTGGTCCTCGGGTGTTATTCTTATCTGTTTATATCTGGATATTCCATCCATGAGTGATAACATATTATAGCCAGCTATAAGGTCCATGATCATGTATATGTTGGGTAATGAGAAGTCATTTTTTGGACATGTGTTGTTCAAGTCTCTAATATCTGTGCAAATCCTTATGTCCCCAATCAACTTGGTGATTACGACAATGTTAGATATCCACTCTCCATAGTCAATTGGTTGAATAAAACACACATTTAGTAACTTTTTGAGCCCTACTTTAACTAGGAAGGTAATTTGTGGGTGCATTTTCCTTAGCTTTTTTTTAATTCATTTTTCTCCTGGGTAGAGAGGTAGATGATGGAGGTCTAATTTAGGATCTAGTCCTGGCATGTCCATGTATGACCAAGAAAAGTTATTTTTCCTTGAGGTAAAAATTGTATGAAATCCTCTTTGTCTACTAGTGTTAGGTATGCTACAAAGTGGACCATCTTTTGATTTTCTTCATCTCCTAAATTAACTCCTTGTGAACATGCTACTAGAAGAGGGGATCTTTCTTAGCTTGTGGGGAGTGGGTTCAACTTTCCATCCTCTAGATCCTTAGAGAGGTTTTCACTATTAAGTATATTTTTCCTTTATAATTTATCTTGGTTAGAAGACATCTTTTGGCTTCCACCTAAAGACCTTATATTTTCACTTTTATGACTAGGAGGACTAGACTCCCCAAAATATGCTACAGTGTTAATATCAATAGTGAAATCAACTTTATGGTTGCTAAAAGGTATGCCACTTTGAAGTCCTTAAAAATTAGTGATAGCTTCATTATTCTCGAATGTGTCCAAATTTGATGGATTTCGTTGGTCCTAATGATCAATAACGTCTGGGCAGACTAAGGATATGCTATAATTCTAATTAGTACATGATATTGGTATGGGCGTTATCGTGCAAATGCACGGTTTAGGAGGATCCCAAAAGGTTTCTATCTAGGAATGACCATCTACATGTTTATTTTCTAGAGGCATATCATTGGGGTATATAAAGATATTATCTATGGTTTAGGTAGTGTATATTCTAGGTGTGTTTCATTCATAGTCATTACTATCCATCTCTATGTAACTCTCGTCATATGTCTCAATATCATTAGAAGCACAAAATATCTTTAGTAGTAAGAAACTTGGCAGTTGAAAAACCTAGATCAGTTTTTTGGTACCCTAATCCTTTATTCTTCAGTTGATCTTATAGTAGAATTGGTTGTATCACTCCTTGTTTCTATGCAGTAAGGTCACTTTGACTATTTTTAGCAATATGTGTTCAATATTATCATTGATTTCATCCTACTATGTGCATTAATGTCAACCTGATGGAGAGTTGTGTCTCTTGATGTATGGGAAGCTGAAATATGCAAGAAAGATTATTTGAAGTCTTATAGAGGTTTGGTATTATATTTTTAGATATTTATTTTTAATGTCTTGTTGTGATTATAGGTAAGTATGTGGTGTTTCCAGAAGGTAACAATATGAGAAGCTAGAATATGTAGGAAAGAGTATTTGAAATCCTTATGGGAGAATGCTCCACATAATAAGTTGATTTCTTGTAGTCCTAGAGTTAATATGTATGATCTGTGAATGTTGCACTATCTTGTTTTTAGTTCCATAAAAGTTTAGTTGTTGAAGTTGTATTTTGTTGTTTGTTGAGAATAAGGTTGGCTATCAGGAATGGTTAGGGATGGTCAAGAGAATTATTCACATTGATATTTCTAGGTGTGTGGTTCTATGGACATGTTCCTACGATTTGTGTAGTATTCTAATCAAGATATATCATGTTATGTTTGTCTTTGTTTGGCATTACCATCTATGTTGGTCTCTAGCTAACTCAATGGAGAACTTTGATTATTTTTATGTTTCATTGGTTCAAATATGCATTGGAGGAAGAGTTTAGAGGTTGATATGAACCTTTCCATGGTATGTTGAGATTCACATGGAGTTGTGAGCATTGGAGAATATTTTTGGTCCAACTAGTTAACATGTTGTAATATCTTGCTACATGTTACATTTGGTGTCAACTTTGGAGGATGTTATGTCACCTACAGTTTATTCAAATAATTTATGGGACGTATGTTATGATGTATTTTGGTTCCCTTTATCTCTTGGGGTGGATTTAATGTCCCTGACATAATTAAATAATTTAATTAAAATTAATGACCCAAACATTTAATTATAATACATTTCGGCCCCTTTTTATTATTAGGTTTGTGTTTTCGGCCGTGTCGACATATTTTGTAATCCTTAAGGACATTTCCCAAAATTCGTATATAAGGTCAATGTTATCATTTTAGTTTGCACACTAAATTGGTAAATTGATATTATTTTACATTGAATTATGGATTTGTTAGTTGTTGTCCTAAGTTTCAGAATTGCTTAAATTCAGAAGATAAAGTACACATGCAACATGACAACTATAAACATCAAAAGGTTGCATAAAGGTACACCTATTCAACACTACCATTTAGTTAATGAAGATAAAATACATTGATTTTGAATTCATATTAACACTGGTATTGTACTCTAAGTATTGATCAAATTCAAACTTTTAAATTCATAATTGATCATTACATTGTGCATTCAAATTGAATGTAATAAACAAGTATTCCTTCATAGGTTATATCTTTCAAATTGTAAACATAGAGAAGATATACAATTCTGAAAGTAAGAAAGGAGAATAAGAAGGTTTAAGAGTCCATGCATTGCCTTTAAGAGGTCTTCTGCATGTTGGAGCTGAGTAACTTCATCATCTGAATCTGCATGGCTTTAACCTTGTCTTTGGCCTTGTCTCTATTCTAAGTCTTCTTCTGGTTTTGTCCTACATTATTGAGAGAGAAAATAGTTAGATCCAAATTGGATCTAAGCAATGCATAGATATCTAAAAGAAACATACTACAATCACACTTTCAGAATTGTACATTTATGTAAACATCAATGCAATAGAAAAGTATGCATCTGCAATAACTAAATAAAGTATCAAAGGGACATAATTATATGAAACCTTTTACTACACATAGTTGTCATTATGCATTATTAAAGAGTTGGTGTTTGGAAACTAGAAATATGAATCAAAGGGACTTAGTTCTTGTAGCCAAGAAACCTTTTTTAGAACATCAACGTATCAGGTTAGTAAACCCAACCAGCAAACCAACATTCATAGATAAATGTCATTTCACTTGACATTTACATACAAACATTGATTGACTGATTGTATCTACTAACCTAACATGTGGACTTGGTGGTGTGTGTAAGCAAGTGAGACTGAAGTATAGAATGAAGAAAGAAACACAATACTAATATTTCACAAGTTGTAGATGATAAAAGGAAAACATAGTGGGTGTCACGAGCCCATGCTTGAACCTCACTCGATTAAAGATGCAAAAGTACTAAGAGTTCATGAGTTTAGAAAGAAAAGAAGATACAGTTCATATAGTGATGCTGCTAAAATGTGCATATAAAATGAAATGATGCAGTAAAGATGAGTGTTCCTGATTGAAATAGTGTGACAGCCAACAAGAAACAAAATTGTAGATAAAAAATGAGGTAACACTATACCTTAGCATTGTACAAAGAAAGGATTGAATACTATATTGTAATGTTGTCAAGAACTATGCATATGAAATCAACAATGAGAAAATGACAGTAATGTTGTTGTTGTAACATGCATATACAAGAGATCCAATTGCATTGTCATAAAAATGAAAAGCTTATTTGAAAAATTAAATATTGTTGAGAAAATCAAGTAAACATTGCAAATATCCATCCTAAGTGCTGTTTTGAATACTATTATATGAAATATGATAGATGACAACAAAGCAGTAGCATATATGTTTTTTGTTTAATTGGAAGAGGATAGAAATATTTAACAAAGAATGAAGTTGGAAATACAAAGGAAATAAATTGAATATGAGTGCTGCTATGATTACTGTCAGAATATTGTTCAAGAGAGAGTATCAAAGTGTTATTAGTATGCATGTGAAATCATCAAATGAAACAGTGCACAAAGATAGATCAAAAATAGAGAACACTAATGCTGTTACAAAGTAGAATGCATATGCAAAAGAGCTAACTGTATTGTTATCAAAATGAAAGTTGTATATACATGGTCCATATATTATTGACATCAGACAAGTACTTTATCTTAGTAATGTTCTAGAACATTATTATCTTTAAATAAAAGGAAAAAGAGCACAGTGATATCCATGTTTGTAGAAGGAGAGGAAAGTGCACATTCAAATAATGGTATCCTTTTTATAACATATGCATATACATAATGAAATGGATAATCAATATTGTTGTATAATTTATGTGTGTGCAGAAGAGGACGAGCATATGTAAAAGGAGGAATACAATGATATATTCAGCTATAATATGCATGCCCATAATGATCGACTGACGACATATGTTCAAGAAGAGAGGGGTAATAACAATTCTGTTATAAAAGATACTAGGTCACAACATTTGGCATCTAAGTGATGAATGCATAGGCATGAATTGAGCAATGCAATGTTTCTCGAAAGGAAAAGAATTTGGCACTGTTAAGAATCAAGATTGAAAATAAAAAAGTGTTGTTATACATGTTCAAATACAACACTTATTCATAGAGAGATACAACAAAAAATAGTGTATTATCTAATACTATTAAGAGAAAAGGAAAACACAGTGATTGGATTAAAGATGTAAAAGGTATACAGATTTAAAAGATGCACATTGCTTTAGTATCAAATGCATATTCAAAGATAAAAACTAGTGCTATTATTATTAATCAAAGATGGAATTATTTGATGCTATTATTATGCATGTTCATTAGTAAACAATACTTATTCAATGAAGAAAAATGATAGAGCTATCTTACATATTGCAAGTTGGTAATGTTTTTACTATTAATGTTGTTAGGCATCTTTGATTGAAGATGAAATTCAAAAATCAATAAATATGGTAGAGCTATACAAATGGAAAAGTAAAGCATGTATAAGAAAAAACCAAATTCATGTTTCATAATATTGCCTATGGGAGTCACGAGCCCGTACTCAAACCCCATAGTTAATATTTTGCAGATAGAACATGATCTTATCAACCATACAGACATCCAGTGATTTGGTCTTCAAATACATATTGTCACCGTTGGAATAGTAGGAGACAACATAGTAGTAGAAGTCATCATAATGGAAAACATGGTGGCATAATCATTTAAAAGCCATGGTTCTAACATACAAGAAGAATGAGTTCTTTTTATACATAATAGTTCACTGTTATTCAAAGATGAAAACATACATTACAACAACAATATCAACTCAATGTAAGCTACAGACAATAAGGAAGATTCTAGTTCAAAGACACAAACAACATGGTCTCCACACAAGACAAAGACTACAGATAACCAATGAAGGAGCGGTAAGAAGCTCGAGTGGAGCTTTTATTTCTAAACTGCAAAGTATTCTTGCAATGGTTTCACCATTAACTACAGATTAATCAACACTCAAGGGTACAACTATGTGGGTGTTTAACAAGAAGTGTTCAAATCACAAAAGATAGCACAATCTCAACATTTTTATAGCAATCATCAAACATAAAAATGACAACATGCAGAGGGAAGTAAGGAAACTTAATTGCATCTCCAAGTTCTACCTTTGAAATCATAGCTCGAGTTCATGCATGGTTTCACTAATAAATACAGATTTATAAAAGACTCATGCATATAGCATCTCTTTGACAAAAAAAAGCTATGTGGATGTTATTTGAACAAAGAAGTGCTCATGCAAAGATGAAGTTCAAATAGAGAAATAAAATCAAAGGAGATAACTTATCTTCTAGTTGATGTCATGCAAACTACAAATGGAGGTCGATTTTGAAGTGTTAGAAGCCCAATTTCAACCAAAGATACATGCACGACGCCATCTTCATGGCATTTTCCAACTGAAGTTGCAGCCTGAGTTTCAACTCAAAGAAGATAGAAAGAAACACCATATTTTATGGCATGGAAGTCAAAGTACAAATGGAGGCCAAACTCCAGTAGAAATCCTGTGTCACAAACAATGAAGAGCTTGAGTTCAAGATATGCATACAGTGCCATATCTTATGGCATGAGGCTCCCACTTCATGCAGGGAGGTTGAGTTTAACATATGATGCCATATCTTGTTTTATCGGTCTCTTCATTTGAGTTAAATTTGATAAGATTAGCTGTATAGATTGATTTGAATTATAAGTCAAGTGGAAGCCTATGAAGTGATAGTCTTGCTTTATTAAAAGAAAGTTTTTAAAACTGTCTCCGATCGTACATAGGATTGAATGTTTTTTGACTCTATAGCCCAAGTATTTAGAAGGCACTGATCTAATCATTATTTGGAAATTGTCATTTGGTTCATACTTTGTAGGTTATATATTATTTAATCATTATTTCAAAAGCATTACTTTTCAATCCTTAGTATAATCTATTTTAGTCAAGCTTTATAGAGTAGAGATTATCAGGAGATTTGTTTCTTTCCTCCAAGGATCATTCACCGCCTTTGGAGGAACTTTGTTTTGTGTACGCAGTTGTACAACATAGCGTATTTGATTATTTATGGTTAATTTAGGCCTACCAGCCTTGGCTTGATTAAGCCAAAGATGCAGAGGTATCAAGTGGTGCGTCCCCATTATACCTGTCAGTTGGCCAAAAGTGAATCCATATTTTTTGGGCACCAACAAATTGGCGACTCAGCTAGGGAGTTGTCTATGAAAGACAATGTTGAAGATTACCTAGAAGCTCTGGTGATTTAATTAAGACTCTACTGGAGATAAGAACTCAAAAGAAAGTAAGTTTTTTCCTTCTGTCAAGAAGGTGGCAACTCTATTTAACAAAACATTTTAGTCAGTGACTCTACTGAGGGATAAGACCTAGAAGGAGATAAGTAAAGTTTTCCTCTTTAAAGAGGTGGTGACTCTATTGAAAATAACCTAATGTATAAAGAAAGAATTTACTACAAATTCAGATATTTAGTATGTACCAGAATACATATTCACATAAAGTATCAAAATTTTGTGACCCAAGACCAAAATTTATTATTGAAGTATATAGACCATTGAGTTTTGATAACATCCCTGGTGGTCAGAAAGATTTTCCTCTTAAACTAAAAAAATATGTTCCAAAATTTTGTGGAGATGGATCAGAATCACCAATGGAGCATTTGCAGGCATTTTATAAAAAAAAATTAGATTGTCATATATATGCAGAAGATGTGATTATGAAATTATTTGTAAGATCATTGATAGATCATGCAGGTTTTCTTTTTAGTATGACACCTGAACAAAGTATCTCATCATGGAGAAAGTTTGAGCAATGGTTTCTTGATATGTTTCATGATGCAAGTGAAGATGACATGCTTTATGAACAGGATGAGATTCAGGATCACAATATGGAAGAGGACTCTTACATGTCTCCTTTAGATTCATTTTTTAGCTTGAAGAGATTTGAAGGGGAGTCTTTTGCACATTTGCTGATAAGAATGGTGAACATTCTTCGAGAAATAACTTCAAATATTATGCCTTCACAAAAAGAAATCATGAGAAAGGTCAAAAAATTGGAAATCACATCAGATGATCCTTCTGTAAAGCTCCTTGTGCATATATTAGAAGAAGATGATAAAGACAAAAAATGGGAGGCTTATGCTCAGATTGAACAAGGCCTTGTGCTTGAAGATTATCTTGGTGAGGAAGATGAGTGCACTATTCATACAGAAGATAAAGAAGCATCCATTCCTGAGAACCATAATAATACTTGTGATGACATGGAGGAGAAAAATTCAGATCATATTGAAGAAGAATTTATACGTAGTGAGATTTTCATGGAAATAGGTATCAATGACCATGATGGTGAGGAAAAAGATCTTCTCAGTACAGAAGAAATCTCATATTTACTAGACATGGAATATCAAAAATATGTTGAGAAGAGTGGTCAAATTTTTTTCTCAATGCACCATGATAAGAAAGTTGATGGATCAATACATATTTAGGGGGTACTAGATGAAGAAGATGAAAATTTTAGGAATCAAATAAAAGAGATGAAATACAACATCATACAACATATGAACATGAAGAAGTTTCAGATGAAATCTCTCATGGAGATATGCTCGAGTTCTCTATATCCTTGAATCCATTATTTGAAGAATATTATCTATGCAATCAAGTTCATCAACATCATGATAAAGACAGTGGGCCTAGTGATCATTTTGAAGATGATAAAACTCAAAATATGTATGTGGAAGTGTATTCAGAAAGTGAGACATGCATTATCTCATCCTATGAGCAGAAGTTATATCAAACATATGAAGATGAGATGGAATCAAATAGAGATAATGAGGAGAATGTGTTGAATATTAGTTATGAAAATTATCCTAGTATCCTATCTGATCAAATTCTTGATAAGAATGAAGTTCCTGAATGTGAGTTGTCTCCGAATCCTTTTTGTGAAGAGAAACAACATCTTGAGTATAGGGAAGATTATGTACGTAAAGGCATCCATATAGAAGAGCTTAATGTAGTTACTTGTAGGGTTGATCAAATGCATGGGGATCTTCTATTTAAAAAGGATTACAATGCACTTGCTGGCTTTTCTAAGGGTAAACAAAAGTCAAAGTGTGTTAATAAAGAAATGAATATTGTCAATGAGAATGGTGGCATCGTATTAGAGAGATCCAAAGTATTACATGATTAGAATTGTGTGTTCGATAGAGGAAAGAAGCAGTGTTCATTTTTTGGGGGCTTGGGGCCTGGGGCCATCCAATTTCACTTTGCATTAGATTAAGTGTGGATACTTGGTTTGCTTCTCTAGAGATAGTTGGAATCTCGCTATGTTCACAGGGAGCATACGTCCCTAGAAAGAACCACTATTGGTACCCTAAATTTTGAGAATTTAGAAGTCCCAATCCATTATCAAGAAAGCAAGTTTCTCCATACTAAAAAAATCAAAGGAAGGAAGCTTTATGAAACAAATAAATAGAACTAACAAATCGAAGCCTTAAAAAAATGCTAGAATTTTGACCTGCTACAAAGATGATACCGAAAAAAAATGAAGATGGTCAAATTTTAAAAATCTAAAAATGACCCAGTTTGGGAAATCAAATTTCCTATCACCAAAAAAAATATTAGATTTTCACAAGGTGTTTTGGATTTTTGGCCAAAGCCAAATCCAAAATTTAGGTAGTTATTGTTTAGTTAGTTTATTGTTTTTTCAAAATAATTTGTAATAAGGGTTATGTCTTTTCACCCTAAAGAGGTGTGAAAGTCACTCAAACACACACACACACACACACACACACACACACATATATATATATATATATATATATATACATAATGTAAATAGACAAGAATACAATATATAATATTTAATAGGATAGAATTTGATCACAACTACAACATGGACTCTGATGTACTATTTTTAAAACATTAATAAAGATAAGTGCTCTTCTTTTTATTTGTGGTTATAAGTTATATATTTTCAATTAGTCTTTTAGATATTCTATGTTATTTAGTGTTTCATTGTGTTAAATTCCCTGAGTATCATAATTCAAAATTAATATATATAGTTTAAATATCAATTGAAAAATTTGCGTATCTTTTCTTGTTTTATCGGTCTCTTCATTTGAGTTAAATTTGATAAGATTAGCTGTATAGATTGATTTGAATTATAAGTCAAGTGGAAGCCTATGAAGTGATAGTCTCACTTTATTAAAAGCAAGTTTTTAAAATTGTCTCCGATCGTACGTAGGATTGAATTTTTTTTGACTCTATAGCCCAAGTATTTAGAAGGCACTGATCTAATCATTATTTGAAAATTGTCATTTGCTTTATACTTTGTAGTTTTTAGATTATTTAATCATTATTTCAAAAGCATTACTTTTCAGTCCTTAGTATAATCCATTTTAGTCAAGCTTTATAGAGTAGATATTATCAGGAGGTTTTTTGCTTTCCTCCAAGGATCATTCACCACCTTTGGAGCAACTTTGTTTTGTGTATGCAATTGTGTGACATAGCATATTTGATTATTTATGGTTAATTTAGGGCTACCAGTCTTGGCTTGATTAAGCTAAAATTGCAGAGGTATCAAGTGGTGCATCACCATTATACCTGTCAATTGGCCAAGAGTGAATCCATTATTTTTGGGCACCAACAGGTTGAGCAGTTAACTACTATTAAGAGAAGTATCAATGAGCATATTTTTTATTTCAATTTTCATTTTCAAAGAACTTGGGACAGAACTCCAAGATCTGTTAAACCATCTAATGACTGTACATTTTTTTTCTATTTGAAAGCATTTAATAGTGATATTGCACTAATAATACAGTCTATGGGAGGTAATACTTTACCTAATGCTTATGATATTGCTGTTAGAGCTGAGAACAGGTTGATACAAGCTAGAAAATTACCTCCAAGGCCTCGAATGCCTTATTGTGCAGAGATACAACCAGTTGTACCAATTATCATACCACCTATTGCTATTATTTTACCAGTACCAACATTAAATATGGAAGTTGCAGTGGAAGAATATGATGCCACAACTCCTATCAAGGAGTTAAAAGACACAAGTGACAACATTTTGAAAACCTTGCAGAATTATGGCAATGAGATAAAAAACCTGAAGAGGCAGAAAGGCCAATACAATAGGCCTCCACAGGCTTCTTATAAGAATAATAGACCGTCAAATCAAACTTCAAGTTCAAATTAGCCAAGGAAAGCTCAAGGGAAACAAAGGAATTATGGTCAAAGAGCTAGTCAAGCATATAATTATGCAACTCCTAGTACTTCCAAGGAGATAAAAGTGATTCTTCAAAATAATTATGTGCAAGAAGAGGAATGGTATAGCAATTGCAATGATCGGCATTTTTGGCTGGATTGCCCTCACACACTTGAAGCTAGAAGGCAGGATGTTCTAAAGGGACAACCAGTTAATAGCCAAACAGAGGTACAATATGATCAAATACAATCACAAGGTAATCTGGATATTTCTTTAGTCAATTTTAATGATGATGATGTTGCTTTAGCAGCAAATTTTGATCCCAATCAAGTGTGGAGACCTATAGCAGCAGGAACTAGGTAAAAAATAAAGGTTGGAAATGATCAACAACAAAACAATAAAGTACAACAGCCTACTGTTACAATACAACAACAAGCAAAGCAGCTTGCACAAGCTCAAAAAGGAGTAGAACAGTCAATACAAACAACAAATGAGCCTGCTATTTTAAGAAAAACACCAAAATTTTAGTATTCAAAACTTCAATATCGTTGATCATTTGAAGAAGACAAATGTTCCTTTGTCCATGTAGGATGTTCTGGCTCTTTCGGGCCAAAAGGACATGTTCCAAGAGGCACTAAAAGCACTTACATTATCTGATGAAGTTTTGTCTCAGCAAGCCCCTAAGGTTTTAGTTACTGTAAATGCAAGTACATCCCAACAATCAGCTAAGTTGATCAAACCCCCTCCATTTTATGTCACTGTCATTACAGGACAACACCTAGTTCACAATTGCATGATTGATTCTGGTGCTACTATCTCGGTTATGCTAAAGAAAATTGTAGACCAGCTAGGCCTTAAATATGAGCCAATTGAAAAGGGGGTAGTCCAATTAGATGGGACAACAGTTACAACTGTAGGATTTATAAGGAATCTTGACTTAACACTGCATGCTTGTCCTAGTTTTTTAGTTCCTATGGATGTATACATTATCAATTTGCCTCCTCACTTCTCTATATGCTTGTCGCAAGAATTTACTGCCAAGATAGGAGGTTATCTATCAGCAGACTGGACTCACATGACTTTTTGCACAAGGTATGGTACAAAAGTTACTATACCCTCAGAACCAATTGTAAAATTGTGTTGAACAGTATGTTGCTAGTGCTGGAAATGAATCAACAATTGTATTATTTGATCAAGAGGAAATATCTGATGTTTTTGAAAACTCAAACACAAATAAGTAAATTTCTAGATGTTTTGTTACATGATTGGGCTACTAAACAAATTGAGGAACCAAGTTTGGGTAAGTATGTTATCCATGAGGTTTCTGATTTTCTTCCAGCTATGGTAAAAAGTATAGATTTAGATCTGGAACAATGATCTAATGTTGTTTGGAAGCTATTTTTTGATGGATCATGCAGAAAAATAGGTGCAGGAGGAGGTTGTATGCCGGTTTCACCAACAAATGAGAGGTATTATGCTTCTTTCAGATTCACTTTTAGTTGTACAAATAATGTTGCTGAATATGAAGCCCTCATAAATGGATTGAAGTGGGCCATTAAAAGAGGTATTAGTTGTTTGCAAGTTTATGGCAATTCAAAATTGATTGAGAATCAAATTAGGAATGTTAATGCAACTAAGAATGATTTATTAAAAAATCCTAGAATGTTGTATGGGATTTGATTGAAGGTTTTGAAGCTTTTAATCTACAATCTATTCCTAGAAATCAGAACAAACATGCTGATAGGCTTGCTGTTGTTGGAGCTCAGTATGATATTCCAACAGAGATCAGCAATAGTAAGGGGCTGAATTATGTTAAAGTAATTGTTAGACCTGTTGTCTCTAACAATCCTGATTGCTGGAAAGTTTTTGAATCTGACCAACATATTGTTAACTTTTTGAGAGAGGAGGCTGAGTTTGCACAACCAAACCAGCAAAGATTGCAAGAGCAATATGAAGACCAGATCATTCAATTAAGGAAAAATAAGATGCCCAAAGGTCTTGTGACCTTAGAATCTATGTTTGGTACTAATGATCAATTTAAAAAGGATAAATCAAATTTGCAAATTAAAGAGGAGCATTATGAGGAAATTGATGTTGCAAAGGATAAAGTGCTGAAAATTGGGAAGGTATGTACACCTGAAGAGCGTCAAACCTTTGTTAACTTATGAAATGAATTTCATGATATTATTTCTTGGAGTTATTCATATTTGAAAGGGTTTGATCCTAGTATTTCTCAGCATACAATAGAGTTAGAACCAGGAGCTAAACTAGTTAGGAAAAAACAAAGGCCAATAAACCCAAAACTTGAGCCTCTCATGATTAAAGAATTGAATCAACTGATTGAGAGAAATATTATTTTCCCAATCAAACATACATCATGGGCATCCAATCTGGTTCCTGTTAGGAAAAAGAATGGAGAAATCAGATTATGTGTTGATTTTTGTGACTTTAACAAAGTTTCATTAAAGCATAGACATCCTTTGCCTTCCATGGAAAAAATCTTGCCCGTTGTTTCAGGTTCAGAATGGTTCTCATTGCTAGATGGTTTCTTTGGTTACAACCATATTTTGGTGAAGGAAGAGGATAGGTTCAAGACAACATTTACAATGAAATGGGGAACTGTGGCTTATCAAAAAATTCCATTTGGTCTATCTAATGCAGGTGCAACCTTTCAGAAGGCTATGGACAAGGCCTTCATAAATTTGATGTACAAGTTTGTACTAGTTTATTTGGATGATATAACTATTTTATTAAAGAATGCATCAGAACACTTTCAGCATTTAAGAGTTATCTTTGAGAGATGGATGGAATATGGTATTTCTTTAAATCCCAAGAAGAGTACATTTTTTTGTCCATGAGGGTAAATTGCTGGGATTTATTGTTTCAAAGGAGGGTGTCACTATTGAACCCTAAAGAGTAAGTGTTATTCTTGCCTTACCACTTTCATAAAAAGGGCCTTCAAAGTTTCTTAGGAAGAATCAACTTTGTTAGAAGATTTATTCTAGATATTGCTGAGTTACTAATGCCATTAAAAATAATGATCAAGAAAAATATTTCTTTTAGATGGACCAAAGAAGGCAAACTTAGTTTTGAATTGATTAAGGAAGCATTAGCTACTGCCCCTACCTTGTTAAATCTTAATTTTCAAAGGATTTCATTTTGTATGTATATGGGAATGTTGATAGCATTGCTGCCATGTTAGTTTAGAAGAATGACATAGGTTGTGAACAACCAATAGCCTTTTTCACTCAAGGAATTAAAGAAAATGAACTACATTATTAATTTGTTGAAAAACATGTACTTGCTGTGATTATAAGTCTGAAGAAATTCAGACATATGCTTTCTAACAATAAGATAAATTTGATGGTTGCACATCCTTCTATTAAGAAGTTTTTGCTGAATAAGGATTTCTACACCAAAAGAGCTGGCTGGGTCACAAAGGAAATGGAGTATGACATTGAAATTAAAGTTACCAAGATGGTAAGAGGCAAGGGTTTATGTGAACAGCTTGCTGGAAATGGAGATAACACTCCAAAAGATGATTCTGAAGTAGTTTTGGCTTCAAAAGACAATGAACAACTTGTTGTCCCATATTTGTAGAATGATTGGGTGAACAATATGATTGTTTTCTTACAAACAAGATGTTGTCCTGAAGGTTTGGAAAGATAAAAAAAAAGGTATTTTAGGTTGCAATCCATTCCTTATTGTTTTCTGATTAATGTACTGTATAGGAGGGATTATAATGGTGTGTTGCTGAGATGCATCAGTGGAGATCAAAATAACAAGGTTCTAGAAGAATTCCATGATGGACCAGCAAGTGGCCATTTTGCAACAAGGAATACAACATTAAAAATCATGAAGGCTGGCTATTTTTGGCCAAACCTATATAAGGATGCCTTCATTTGGGTGAGAAGGTGTTTGAAATGTGTTGTTTTCTCAAACAAGCAAAGGTTAGCAGCTTTACCTCTTAATCCAATTCAAGTTGAACAACCTTTTATCAATTGGGGTCTAGATTTTATTGGTCCCATAAACCCATTATCAAGTTCAGGTCATAGATATATCTTGATAGCAACAAATTATTTTACTAAGTGGACTGAAGCTGTTGCATTGAAAGATGCAAATGAAAGCTCATTTCTAAATTTTTATGAAGATCTAATTGCAAGCTTTGGAGTACCTGAATCTATTGTTTCTGATAAATCCTTGGCCTTTTTAGGCACAATAATTACTGATTAGGCAGTTAAGAAAAATGTGTATCTTAGTACCTTGTCCAATTATTACCCACAGGGTAATGGACAAGCTGAATCAACCAATTAAAATTTGATTCACATCATCAAGAGGACTATTGAAGACAACTAGCGAGCTTGGAGAAACAAGTTAAAGAAGGCCTTGTGGGTGTATAGGATCATGCCAAAACACTCAACAGGTAACTCACCTTATAAGCTGGTTTATGGAAGGGAGGCAAGATTGCCAATTTCAGTAGAGTTGCCAAGTTTGAGCTTGATCAAGGAATTGGATCTGCTGGACCAGCAACCCATGGAGGTAAGGCTAGCTAAGTTGATAGAGTTAGAAGAGATAAGGAAATAATCTTTTCATAAGTTGGAAGAACATCATGTTCAAATGAAGAAGACATTTGATAGAAAAGTTGTCGCAAGAGTCTTTGCAGAAGGTGATTTAGTTCTCAAATGGGATGAGATGAAGAGAAATCTTGTAAGCATTCAAAATTTGATGTCATTTGGGATGGTCCATTTGTGATTATAGGATGCAAGGCCCATAATGATTTTCAGCTCTCAAATATGGAAGGAGAAGACTCGCCAATCCTAGTTAATGGGATCCACCTCAAGCGTTGTTTTTGAGGTTAGTTGATGTGAATAAGTGCTTTGCACATAGTTAGTTTCTTTCAGTTAGTTGCAGTTAGTACTTCTATTCACACAATGGTTAAATCAAGAAGATACACACCATCTATAATCAAGAAATCCCTTGGGATTCTTGGTTATAAATGATGAATAAATCAATGATGTAACCATGGTGGGAAGAGAAGTTATTTTTTAGATAGTTTGCTTTGCAATTTTGAAGGTTACAATGAACAGAAACAACAAGATCAATCACATGATATATGCATGAGCATCATACCCATCATATGAGACATAGATAATTTCCACTGTCTCATATCATAAGCATCATGCCCAAACAGATATTATGCAACCAAGGTTGTTGTTCAAGCTCATTCTGCCTTTGGTTTAGGGTTCATGATTCTGGACAGCATCATCATCATCTAAATTATGCTCATCACATGATACATGGATAAATTCCTTTGTATCACATCATAAACATAAGTTCAGACAGCAATGATGAAGTACATGGTGTTGTTCATTAATAGTTTTTCTTTCTCTAAGTGTTGATCAGCAAAGGTTTCAATTTAGTTTCAGTTTGAGAAGTTTAGTTGCTCCTAAAGTTGAATACTCTGGCCCAATGGATAAGCAAAAGGCAACTGGTTTGATTTTTGTTCATTACGCAAACACCCCTGGGAGGTTGCTAGAAAATTTTTGTTCAGCAGGAAAACACTGAATTGGTAAACAGATATTGTTTTACATTGAATTATGGATTTGATAGTTGCTACCCTAAGTTGCAGAATTGCTTAAATTCAGAAGATAAAGTACACATGCAACATGACAACTATAAACATCAAAAGGTTGCATAAAGGTACACCTATTTAACACTACTATTCAGCTAATGAAGATAAAATACATTGCTTTTGCATTCATGTTAACACTAGTATTGTACTCTAAGTATTGATCAAATTCAAACTTTCAAATTCATAATTGATCATTACATTGTGCATTCAAATTGAATGTAATAAACAAGTATTCCTTCATAGGTTACATCTTTCAAATTATAAAAATAGAAAAGATATACAATTCTTAAAGTAAGAAAGGAGCATAAGAAGGTTTAGGAGTCCATGCATTACCTTTAAGAGGTCTTCTACATGTTGGAGCTGAGTAACTACATCATCAGAATCTTCATGGCTTTAACCTTGCCTTTGGCCTTGTCTCTGTTCTAAGTCTTCTTCTAGTTTTTTCCTGCATTATGGAGAGAGAAAATAGTGATCCAAATTGGATCTAAGCAATGCATACATACCTAAAAGTAGCATACTACAATCACACTTTCAGAACTGTACATTTTTTTAAACATCAATGCAATAGAAAAGTATGCATCTACAATAACTAAATAAAGTATCAAAGGGACATAATTCTATGAAACCTTTTGCTTTATATAGCTGTCATTCTACATTATTCAAGAGTTGTTGTTTGGAAACCAGAAAAATATGAATCAAAGGGACTTAGTTCTTGTAGCCAAGAAACCTTTTTTAGAACATCAATATATCAGGTTAGTAAACCTAGCCAACAAACCAACATTCATACATAAATGTCATTTCACATGACATCTACATACAAACATTGATTGACTGATTGTATCTACTAACCTAACATGTGGACTTGGTGGTGTGTGCAAGAAAGTGAGACTGAAGTATAGAATGTAGAAACAAACATAGTACTAAGAGTTCACAAGTTGCAGATGATAAAAGAAAAATACTGTGGGTGTCACGAGCCCGTGCTCGAACCTCATTGGATTAAAGGTGCAAGAGTACTAAGAGTTCATGAGTTCTAAAAGAAAAGAAGATACAGTTCATATAGTGATGTTTCTAAAAGGTGCATATGAAATAAAATGATGCAGTAAAGATGAGTGTTCCTGATTGAAATAGTGTCACAACCAACAAGAAACAAAATTGTTGATAAAAAATGAGGTAACACTATAGCTTAGCATTGGACAAAGCAAGGATTGAATACTATGTAATGCTGTCAAGAACTATGCATATGAAATTAGCAATGAGAAAATGACAGTAATGTTAATGTTGTAACATGCATATACAAGAGATATAATTGCATTATCATAAAAATGGAAAGCATATTCAAAAGTTTAAATATGGTTGAGAAAATCAAGAAAACATTACAAATATTCATCCTAAGTGTTGTTTTGAATACTATTATATGAAATATGATAGATGACAACAAAGCAGTAGAATGTATGTTTTCTGTTTAATTGGAAGAGGATAGGCATATTGAACAAAGAATGAAGTTGTAAATAGAAAGGAAATAAATTGAATATGAGTGTTGTTATGACTGCTGTCAGAATCTTATTCAAGAGAGAGTATCAAAGTGTTATTAGTATGCATGTGAAATCATCTAATGAAACAATTCCCAAAGATAGATTAGAAATAGAGAACACTAATGCCATTACAAAGTAGAGTGCATATGCAAAAGAGCTAATAGTATTATCAAAATGGAAATTGTATATACATGGTCCAGATATTATTGACATTAGACAAGTACTTTATCTCAGTACTGTTTTGAACATTATTATCTTTGAATAGAAGGAAAAAGAAAACAGTGATATCCATGTTTGCAGAAGGAGAGGAAAGTGTTCATTCAAACTATGGTATCCTTTTTATAACATATCCATATATAGAATGAAATGGATAATCAGTATTGTTGTATAAGTTATGTGTGTGCAGAAGAGGATGAGCATATGCAAAAAGAGAAATACAATGATATATTCAGCTATAATATGCATGCCCATAATGATAAAATAATGACATATGTTCAAGAAGAGAGGGGTAACAACAATGTTGTTATAAAAGATACTAGGTCACAACATTTGGCATCTAAGTGATGAACGCATAGGCATGAATTGAACAATGCAATGTTTCTCGAAAGGAAAAGAATTTGGTACTGTTAAGCACCAAGATTGAAATCAAAAAGTGCTATTATACATGTTCAAATACAACACTTATTCATAGAGAGATATAAAAAAAAAAGTGTATTATCTAATACTATTAAGAGAAAAGGAAAACATAGTGACTGGATTAAAGATGTAAAAGGTATACAGATTTAAAAGATGCACATTGCTTTAGTATCAAATGCATATTCAAAGATAAAAACCAGTGGTACTATTATTAATCAAAGATGGAATTGTTTGATGCTGATATTATGCATGTTCATTAGTAAACAGTGCCTATTCAATGAAGAAAAATGACAGAGCTGTCTTACATATTGCAAGTTGGTAATATTGTTACTATTAATGTTGTTTGGCATGTTTGATTGAAGATGAAACTCAAAATCAATAAATATGGTAGAGCTATGCAACTGCAAAAGTAAAGCATGTATAAGGAAAAATCAAATTCATGTTTCATAATATTTCCTATGGGAGTCACGAGCCCGTGCTTGAACCCCATAGTTAATATTTTGCAGATAGAACATGATCTTATCAACCATACAGACATCTAGTGATTTGGTCTTCAAATACAAATGATCACTGGTGGAATAGTAGGAGACAAAATAGTAGTAGATGTCATCATAATGGAAAAAATGGTGGCATAATGATTCAAAAGCCATGGTTCTAAAAAAAAAGAAGGCTGGGTTCATTTTATACATAATAGTTCATTATTATTCAAAGATGAAAACATACATTACAACAAAAATATCAACTCAATGTAAGCTACAGACGACAAGGAAGCTTCCAGTTCAAAGACACAAACAACATGGTCTCCACACAAGAAAAAGACTACATACAACCAATGAAGGAGTGATAAGAAGTTCAAGTGGAGATTTTATTTCTAAACTGTAGAGTATTCTTGCAATGGATTCACCAGTAACTATAGATTCATCAACACTCAATGGTAGAACTATGTGGGTGTTCAACAAAAAGTGTTCAAATCATGAAAGATAGCATAATCTCAACATTTTTATAGCAATCATCAAACATAAAAATGATAGGATGCAGAGGGAAGCAAAGAAACTTAATTGCATCTCCAAGTTCCACCTTCAAAATCATAGCTTGAGTTCATGCATGGTTTCACTACTAAATACAGATTTATAAAAGACTCATGCATACAACATCTCTCTGAAAAACAAAAGCTATCTGGGTGTTATCCGAAAAAAGAAGTGCTCATGCAAAGATGAAGTTAAAACAAAGAAGGAAAAGCAAAGGAGATAACTTATCTTCTAGTTGATTCCATGCAAAGTGCAAATGGAGGCCGAGTTCAAAGTGTTAGAAGCCCAATTTCAACCAAAGATACATGCACGACGCCATCTTCATGGCATTATCAAACTGAAGTTGCAGCGAAATTTTTAACTCAAAGAAGATAGAAAGCATCGCCATATTTTATGGCATGGAAGTCAAAGTGCAAATGGAGGCTGAACTACAGTAGAGAGCCCATGTCACAAAAAATGGAGACCTCGAGTTCAAGATATGTATATAGTGCCATATCTTATGGAATGAGGCTCCCACTTCATGTAGAGAGGTCAAGTTTAACAATGATGCCATATAAAGGGCAATGAAGGCCGCGGTAAATAAGTAGAGCTCGAGTTTGACTCTAGATGAGCCCAAGTTCCTTTTTCATGTTTTTCACAGTGCCATGATTCATGAAAATAAAAATCTAGGCCACACTAGAGCCACGGTATCGATCTCCTCACAAACAATAGTAAACTCCAACGGAGAAGACAAGTTCTACATTTTTATAACAATTTCCAGTTCAAGCATGAAGCTGCATGCTCGAAAATGAATGTATATTCATAGCCACAAATAGAGATAAGGAGAAATAACCACATAGATTCACATATGACCCGCAAATTCCATACAAACAGTAAAAAAACCACAAGCATGGTAGAACCATAAGCAGGAAACCCTAACCTCTTTCCTCAAAACTATGAAGTGACAAGATGCAAAAATGCCTATGTCAAAATGTACTTTGGAGTCCACGGTACAGGGAGAGTTAAGGCTCTGTCCAACTACAGTGCATGACCACCTTACATCAAGTGCCATGACAACCTCCCCAAATGCCATAGCAATGATAGATTTTTTTAAATGGGTCATGTTGACCATAGGATAAGATGTCGGGTTTGGATGGGTTTAGGCATGTGCTGCGGATTAGGGTTTTTAGGTGGTTAGGGTTACATCTTAGGATGTTTTTTGGGTATTTATTTTATGTGTTATGAAATATCTTTTGTAAGTTGATATATATTGTAAAAATATATATTTTTTATAAATATCAACATTAGGAGAACACTATTGGAGGGCTAGATTTTTGGCATCACTTATGCCTTAAATTTAGGGATCTAGCTGACATGGAGGTCTTTTAGGAAGCTATATTTTTGGGCATCATTTGAGCCTAAAATTTAGGGTTATCTATCTGTTTAGGAGGACCTTTTGGGGGGATTTAATTTTCAAAATTGGCCTTAGGGGCTATATAACTGAACTTCTTATTCATTTGTAAGGGTTCAAAATTGTGTGGATTAGAGGTATTAGTGAACATATTATTCCTTTGCCCTTTTTCTTGTATTTTGCAGCCATCAGTTCATGTTGAGGACAGATTATGATCAAGTGAGTGCACACATTCCTTGAAATTTTTTGTACTTTCTCATGTAATTATTTGCAGATTTTGAAGATAATAAAGCTAGCCTTATTTGTCATACATCTTTTTCTGAGTTTTGCTATTAGTCTTTCCAAGTTTCTACATTGAAGTGTATGGTTTCTTTTAGCATATATTAGTGAATTGTTCCAAATCCCTGTTCTAAGTTATAAATAATAAACCTTTTGCAGAGATTGCCTATTTGTTGACTGAATTATTACCATTAGTGGCATAAACCCTAATAGTGAATTATATGTCATCCTAGGTATTGCGAAGTGAATGCTATTGTAGAGTTTAGTAATGTATGTCCTGTAAGTGCAGATATATAATTTTGATAGATATGAATCCATTTGGTGTATCACCTTTCTATCTAGTTTATTCATTTTTTAGTTATCTTTCTCCCTTTTCCCAAAACCAAAAAATTAGTATTAGGTGATATTCCAAATCAAATAGGAACCAGCCTAGAATCTGGAGATTCTTTCTTTCATCCACCAAGGAGAAGGTTTCCATATTTTAGAAAGATAGGTAGACTTCACATCCAACTATAGGCACAATCCTGATTGATAATAGTTGAGTTTGTTGTAGTTGTAGGTATGCGATTTGGATTTTATTTGTAAATTGCAAATTCCAATTGGAGTTCTGTTATCTGCCATTTTGGAGGTGAAAGATCCTCCCTATTTTGTATCTATAGTTTCTGTGGGAGTATCTCCTCACCCTATTCTTCTTTGGTCTTCTCTGTTCTCAAGATTATTGAAATTTGAAGTGCCATCATTATCAAATATATTTCCTGGTGTATGTGCGATCTTTCCTTTCCATTGAATATTGATTTTTGGTGATCTTCTCATACTAAGTGTATAAAACATTAATTCCATCTGTGATATTATAAATGACACCATACTATTGGCACCTAAATATTTAGGCCCCCAATATATTAAAATATCAGGGAAGTAAAATATTTATTTTCATTTTTATATTATTTCCCTGTTTTCAAAAATTAAAAAATTAAAAGGGCCTCAATAATTGTCATTATTCTATTCTTTTATTTATGGGCAAGACTTAAATATTTTATTTCAATGGGTTAAATGCATATATATTTTTGAAATAAAAATAATTATAAAATGAACAATAGAGATGTTGGGAAAAAGGGTGGCGATTGAGAGTTGAACACTCGACCTCTCAAGCTAACCCCTGTTTCCTACCTACCTACCCTTCCCCCCTCTAACCAGTTAGTCTATATGATTTCTTGAAATTATTTGTTAAAGAAAAGTGTATTATCTCATTACTTTTATCTTATGTGATATTAAAAGATTTTATATTAAGATGAGATTTGGCTTTTCATAAACATAATTTTCTCTTTTTTAGCATTGTTTTAAATTATACTAAATTATTAAAGCGGAATATCATAATAGGGTGAATCATTTTGAAATATGTTGTTATATTTATTTGATTTAAATTATTTAAATGTTTCTAAAACTAAAATCATTTAATATTTTTGGCATATAAATTTAGGTTTTCAAAATATTTAAATACAATATTTCCCATTACCTTATGTTTATTATTTGAAATATCATTTTAGGGTAAGTAATGTATTATAATCTTTTTATTATCTTCTAGGGTGAATTATAATGTTTATAACTATTATACCCTAGATTTGAGGAACATATTTATATCTATATGAGGCAAATATTATTTCATATTTTGAAATATTTTAAGAGGGTACTTTTGATAATAATTTTAATCTTATTGGTACTTTGCTTATAAAAAATGTTTTTATGTTATGGCCCTCTCGATAATTCATCCTTGATATATTATTTTTTTATATTGAGATAGTGTATCAACTGGAGCATTTACAAAGATTATCAAACAGATAGCCAAAATTACCAAAATAGCAGCATGAGATTATTGCTGCAGATACAAACCTAGACTAGATCAAGTTCTTAAGTCACTATATAGAGTATGATTTAATATCAGTTCTATGAGAGTTTATACATCAACAAAATTGGCCATGCTTTAAACAAAAATTATGACTAAGAATCTCCCCATCCATCTGTATTGGCCCTGGTGTCTGTGGTGTCCCATCCATCATTGTTTCTCCTTCATTCTTGGTTGCTCCAGTTGTCATTTTGGTCTTGATTGTTCCAGTTATCACTGATTAATGTGCCCTCCTGGGCCCCTCTTCTATTGTCCTATGTTGCAATGGTGACTTGGCTGTAGGGTGTATTGGGAAGGTTCTCTGGGGTGTGGTTCTTTGTTTGTGATATCTCTGCTTGTGTTTTCTTGGTATAGTTGGAAGACTGGATGTCCCTTTTGAACACAATCATAGCCCCTTCCTACAACAATGACAGGAATCTTTCTTCTAAAACCTCTATCCTTGCTGTGACCTGAGAAACAATGTTAAGATGCGTGAGTTTTATGAAAAAATCAGTAAGGTCCCACTTCCAGGCTCGAAATATTTCCTCATTTCTCTATTTCCAAATGACCCATAGAACTTCAACAGTCAAAGAAAACCAAAAAATATTCATTTTTAAGTCAAAAGCATCCAAAAAACCAGAAACAACTTCTTTCCAAGAGAAAAAATTAAAGCAATTCCACATTATGGGGCAACCAAGAAAACTGGGCCAATTTTTTTTTTGCAAATTCACATTAAAAAAAAAGGTGTTCAAAAGATTTAGGGTAGTTACAAATAGAACAAATAATGATATGGTTTCCAGAGTGGGCAAGAAAAGACCCGACAGCAATTTTTTTTTTAAAAAGTAGCCATCGAAAGCATAAAACCTTAGGTTCAATTTGGGAGTGCCAGAAAAAATCAAAGAAAGAGAGCCATCTAGTGCTAGACCAGTTGAAGTTCCAAATAGAGTTATTTCTGTAGTAGTTCCCGAGTCTTCTTTAAGCATTGCATAAATTTGTTTGCAAGAAAAATCAACAACCTTGTTACCATCTTTCCATTTTATCAGTTCAAGCATCTGGGTAGAGGTCACCATGATGCAAGGGAAAACTATTCCCACAGCCTTTGATATCAGGGTATAGGTTTTTTTTGGGACTGTGGGATGTTGAAGGTTTCTTTTATATCCTCCCAAGCTCTCAACTTTTGATCCCTCGGTAAATCCTGTATGAGATTAATACCTTTCATATGCCAACTTTTTGCTAAACAAGACTGTGTTAATGCCAAAGGTTTGATTTATAAAAATTTAATATAGGGGTCATTTTAAAAGTTTGAAATTATTATTTTATAATGAGCCCTATGTTAAAGTTTATTTTAAAGTTATCTAATTTTGATTTGGTGTGCAGGAGATTTTGACAAACCGAGCAAATTATCCAAGAAATCCAAAATACACATTTCATTATTTGTAATGCAGGAAATGTTTTATTCCCTTAAACCATATATATGGTTAATTTGTTGTAATTATTTAGGGATTAGGTATTTATGAAAGGGTATATCCTTTAACAAGAAAATTTTGAAATAGATATAAATATTAGGTCATTTATCTTTCAAATAGTACAATGAGAAATAATTTTGAAAACTCCAGAGAGAGATGGCATTTACGACAGCAATTCTGAACCACTATGTACAATTTTTTCAATATAAATAAGAGATAAGTGCTTTTTTGTTTATCTGTGGTTATAAGCTATTTATTTTCAATTAGTCCTTCGGATATTCTACTGTGTTAGAGTATTTCACTCTGTTAAATTCCTTGAATATTGTGATTCAAAATTAATATATAGTTTGAACATCAATTGAAAGATCTGTGAATCTTCTCTTGTTTTTATCGGTCTCTTAATTAGAGTTAAATTTGATAAGATTAGCTGTATAAATTGATTTGAATTATAAGTCAAGTGGAAGCCTTTGAAGCGATAGTCTTTCCTTATTAAAAGAATTTTTTTAAAACTGTCTCCGATTGTACATAGGATTGGAAATTTTCTGACTCTATAACCCAAATGTTCAGTAGGCACTGATCTTATCATTGTTTGAATGTTGTCATTTGGTTCATATTTTGTAGTTTGTAGATAATCTGATCACTTTTTTCAAAGCATTTACATTTAGGGTTCTTAGTAATGATTCAGTTTAGTTTAAATTTTACATATTAAAGATTATCAGGAGATTTTATTATTTTCCTCCAAGGATCATTCACCACCTTGGGAGGAACTTTGTTCATCTGTGTATGAAGTTGTGTTCGAAGTGAAATCAGGCCTACCATCTTTGGCTTAATTAAGAAAGAATTGTAGAGGTATCAATTTGTACCTATCAGTTGGCCAAATCTGATCCATAGTTTTTGGGCACCCACAAATTGGCAACTCTACTGGGGAGACTATCTGTGAAAGATATTTGCAGAATTTTTGGTTACAATTGTGAAATTCAGTAAGACTCTACTGGGAGAGAGAGGACTCAGAACACTTTATTTCCTCATAGAAAGTGAGGTGGTGACTCTAAATTTCAGTTTCAAGAAAGATTGAGAGAAACTTATGTTAGGGAGAAGATCTCAGAAAAAATAATACCTTTTTTGAATTAGAACCAATAAAGAGAAACATAAATTCAAAGATGTTGTATTTACCAAATACAACACAGCCCGATTAGGATGAGTGAGAATTTTCTTATGAGAAATATCTGAATTCAAGTCATTACAGTCCTATTAGTAACAATCAAAACAAGATCCCATGTTTTGATTCAAGGAATATTTATATATCTGAACATGAAGAGCGAACTTGGGAAGATAAAATTATGGATATTATGGCACAAGGATTGATTGCTCTAGAGAACAATGATGAAGGAATAATTAGGGAATTAAAAAGAAAACCTGATGAGGTTTTTAAAAGAATGAGGATTCAGAGGGAGGACATTGAATCACTGAGTAATACCCCTAAAAATATAGAAGTTTATACAATGAACGAAATAAAGACTGATCAGAATAGCAAGGTTCCAAAATATCATCCTCCTAACAGGAAAAATAATAACGATCCATTCAAGAATTTTCATTCAAATCCTCTATACCTTACAGATGACAAGAGGGGGAGTGGTAATAGCTGCTATGACAGTCAAGAAATTAGAAATAATGTGCAGTCATGGAGACATTGCACCCAAGGGAAAGACAATAATGAGAAGATTTGTTTTGATGCACAACACCATAGGAGTATTGCGGAACATCATGCCAGAGATTCAAATGCATAACATGCACATGAAGATCATGGAAATAGTAAAAATGACCAACACCACCATGACTTGGAATGGAAGGAGCACACACAATGCCAGAACCAAGGCAGAAGTGATGTTAATGATAAAAAAAGTTATAGTGTGTAGCACCCCGGAATCCACGCGCATGGCAAGGATAGTTTGTACTTGTAGTGGAGATGCACATGACCATCACGTTAATTCTAAGAGACATTGAAAATATGCACACGGCTTGTGAAATAATAAGCAATAGAGAGATAGTAAAGTAAATCAGTTTTATGAGTATTATAATGATTTGGATCAACATTGTAATACACCATAATATGGAAACAATGCGTAATACAAGAATGATAAACACTCACAGTTATGTGGAAGTCTAACGACAAGAAATAATGATGAAAAGAGAAAGAAATATAATGTGCAGGCATATGGAAACAATGCGCAGGATCATACATATACTTACCATGCTCAACAGACTTGTCCCACGTAGCAACCAAAATATTATGAAAGGTAGCATGATCACACGCAGTATCAAGACAATAGGAAAGAAGATAATAAACAACATGTGGAAGCATTACAAAATGAAGTGCATGATCTTACATGCTATCACCACACTCACTAGGAGGAAACCGCATAGCATAATTATCTTAAACAAAAGAATGAAGGTTTTAACGCATATCAACAAGGTAAGTGGACGCACGCGCAACATGATCTGAATCACGCGCAACATGGATTGAGTTATCAACCATAGTATAATACTCAAGGACAGTATGGAGGAAATGAAAACAAGTTTAATAAAATGTGAGAGCGACATAATAACAATGTGTGTGATTTGAATGAATCAGAGATCAAGAAGAACTCATATCAGATTATGGAAGAATTCAGAAGATGCAGAATCAATTGCGAGTGATTTTGAGGTCTGGTTGACCAAGTTTGAATAGAGTTGACTAGAGTTGACTTTTGAGGAAAAAAGTCAAAGATTTCAGAAAATGATGATATGATAAGAGTCTGACAAGAAAGTGACGTCAGAAAGTTGACTGCACAAGTGTCCGATCGTGTCAGTCCCAAAAATTTCAAAATGCAATTCTGAGCTATATAGAAGTGTCAGATTTTGATTTCGATCACAAAAATGGATTCAGAGGGGTCAAATTAGGTAGTGGTGCAATTTTGGCGCAAAATGGAGCACTTTGAAAAATTAGGTCAAAACCTATATAAGGATGAAAAGGGTCATTTTCAAATCATTTCAACCCTTTGACTTTTGAGAAATGAGCTCTGAGTAGAAAATGAAAATGGTGGTCGCCTACAGCAGTCATTGATTCGAGCGATCCAGGAGACACAGCTGGCCCACAGCGTACGGACCTCCCATAAGTAGTCGGCAAACCCCTCTGTAATTCAAATTTCATTCATTTATGTTGATTTTTGCTCATTTTTCACATTTTTTTTTAAATTTGAGTCGTGGGTCTTCACGCGAAGAAGTGGTTTCTTTGCGCGCCCCGTAGGGAAATCTCGCGTGAAGAAATAATGTTTCACGCCACTCGGTGCAAAATCTTGGGCGGGAGAGTGCCCAGTTTCGTGCGAGAAACCCTTCTAGAGTTCTCGCGTGAATAGGCATTAAAGTTCACACAAAATGCCAATATCACGCGATTTGAAGAACTTCTTCACACGAAAGATAACTTCTTCGCACAAAATTCTGCTTCTTCGCATGAGAAAAAGTGGTCAGAATGAGCATGAAATCAGTCTGTGTCACGTCCAATAGCATTTGTGTTAGTGTCGTTAATGTCTGTAGGATGTCTTGAATGCTTTCTTATCTCATTATGCTTTGATTATTGTCGATTATTGATCATGCTTTGTTGTTTGTATGTCTTGCAGGTTGGCCTCCTAGATATAGCATTCAGATCGCATCATCCAACTATCAGCAGATTGGTATCTCAGTTAGATGATGCTGAGATAGCACATATAGGCACTTTGGGATTGAGTACATTATGTGATGTACCCGAGATTCGGGTCAATCATGGACTATTAGGAGCTTTGGTTGAGCGTTTCCATTCAAAAATGAACACATTCCATTTACCACAGGGGGAGATGACTATTACTCCCGAGGATATTTATTGGATCTTGAGGATACCATTCCACGGTGTCCGAGTGGAGTATGAGACACAACCCAAGTTGGGAACAAAAACTTTGAGAGAGATCTTTCAGGATGACCTTGTTATGGGCAGGGCGATCCCATGGGAGGATCTGATTAGTGAGTATGGTCTGACCCATAGGTTGCCCGTGGTTCTAGCATGCTTCCTTGGGTGCTACCTGATGCCTGATCATGGACAACATGGTCTAGAGTGTGGTTGGGGGAGGATGTTATAGTTGATGATGGCACGACCGCGACACTACGGATGGGGCCAGTGTATGCTGGCACACATGTATCATGAGATGCATGAGATCACCTATCGGGAGGCGAAGAGCATGGCAACAAGAGTCTTTGTACTACAGGTATGGGCTTGGGAGCATCTTCCTATTACCAAACCTATTTGTGAGGATATGAGGCAGCCATTGGAGCCTTACATTTACCGATATAGGAGGATGATTACCCAGCTTGTGCTAGGTAAGGTTGATCAGTGGAAAGCTCAGCTTGACGATTTAGCAGCAGTGATATGAAGGCCCTGGAGGTTGACAAAGGCCTGGGATGACATAGCAGAGCAGCTGAGTCATTTTTTTTTCCCATGCTATGATAGGGCATACGATTACTGTGATTGAGAGATTCCCGCAGAAGCGGGTACGGTGGAAGTTTGGTTGCCCATAGTACATCTCTCAGGAGTACACAACTTATGCTCGATTTACCGATGAGCTCAAGAGAGGCTGGGGGATGAAGTTGGACCAGGGGCACACGATGATAGATATCCACACATTGGTCCCAGTGTAGTGGGATTACCTTAGAGATGTAGCAGATGTCGGTGTGACCACTGAGTATAGGGAGCACTTCATTACGCACCCTTTTTTGAGATTAACTGATCCTGTGGGTATAGCAGGATGAGGGCATGTGGTATCCCCACAGGTCGTTCAACCATAGGTGCAGTAGATGCAGATGCCCCCACCACAGCAAAGGGCACAAATGACGTTACAGCAGGGTCCCCGACCTCAGATAGTATAGGCTGACATCCCCGCCTAACATATGGGGATGGATGTTGGAGCTAGCAGTAGTGGTAGCACCAGACAGTCTTGGCAATGGTCGACCATGAAGATTACTAAGGAGCAGCAGGTACCCCCTCAGGAGGAGGTATAATAGGATGATCCTATGCAGGAGGATCAGCCTACACAGGACATAGTGTAGGACCCACAACGGCGATCTCGAGAGAGAGTTCGGCAGCTCACAAGGCAGGTGGGAGATTTGACCATTTAGTTAGCTGTGTGAGATGCACAATTACTAGATAGAGACCAGGAGATACAAGATCTCTGAGAGCAGCTTCGGGAAGCACAGGAGGAGGTGTGACATTAGAAAACACAGGCAACTTATTACTATGCATCATATATAGGTGCGGTGCCTGACGAGGCATCTCAAGTGGCTAGATTTTTGAGCTGTGCGAGAGGGTCGGAGGGAGCACAAATGGAACATCCACCAGATAGGGCCTCACCTCCACCTCCTCCAGGTGATGAGGGAGAGGGCTAGAGTTAGATTTTTTGATAGACAGATAGAGATGAGATCATAGGATATATCTGATGCATTGGCATCCTTGTATTATATCACCATTTTAAGATAGATCATGCTCGAGTAGCACCATTTTGTATATATATATATATATATATATATATATATATATGTGAGCTCATCTTTTGGTATCATCGCATATTTTATATTCCCTTTATGAGATGTTTCCTATATTCTTAGTGGTTAGATGATTCATAATGTATGCAAATGGATGAACATGTTTGAAAGATATGTATGAAATGCACATGTATGAATGTAAAGATGTATGTATGTAAATGATTTAAGTAAATGCAATGTGTAGATGGTAATGAGTTATGAATATGAATATGTATGGTACTAACGTCTCATGCAGGATGACGAATGCTAACCAAAAGAACATGTGAAGAATCAAGAGCGAGGACCGAACACTTGTGTAGTCATGATGAAACTAGGATGGTGAAGAAGAACTCCCCAATGTATGAACCCAGAAGAAAGCAATGAAAAGAACACCGAATCATTGCCACAATGCAAGTCTAGAATGAAAATGCAATCCTATGCTAGATGCAATATGAGAGTGCAATTCTAGGACATGGTTGTGAGACCCATCGTATATTTATCATCATTGAGCATTTTTTGGAACATAAAAGTCGATACAACCCTTACTGGCACCACAATGCAACCATAAGGATATGAATATGACTTATCATCAGATAAAATGTAGGAAACAAATGTAAGCACTAGGGCACAAAAACCAAGATGACCTGAACATTGTTTCCTATTAATGTTGGAAGAGTACACCAGTATTGAAGCATTCAAAGCCAAGATAGCCATGAGTGCAATCATGCGTAAACAAACAGATCAATAACAAACAAAACAATAACAAATAGAGCAATAACAAGTAAGGAGATAGTACCGACCTCACCATGGCGCACAAATAAACAAGATCAAGGGATGTGAGGCTGTTCCACCTTATTGCAAGAGCTCTTATCACATACACCCTATTTATTTTACATTGCCAGATCATTAGGACTACACCAAAAAGCAGAAGACAAAGAAAATATCAATGAAATTCATGAGAATAGACAGCATACAAAGAAATATTCAAGCATAGCTCAACTAGTTTCAAAGTTTTTGAATATATTCATGTTTAGAGGGTGTTAAAAAATACCGTTGTGCTTGTGAGTGCATTGTGTTTGATTGTTATCGATAGATGTTTACGTTTGAGATATCCAATGTGTGTTAAAAAACAGAGATGTATCCAAAGATAGTGTTAAAAAACACTGTATATGGTGGTGTTGAAAAACACCAGTTTGTGTCAGTAGTGAGTTGTCCTTGAGAAGTGACAAGATTATTGACTCAGGTGTAAACCAAAGATGTGATCAAATGGGGGGCCCATGCCCCCAAGTAATGATGACTGACTTGACATATGTTGCAAGGACAAATGAGATTTGATTGCCCCAAGCGTATGACGCTGAATCAATGACAAGTCAGGAGGGTCCACAAAGGAACCAGAGTGTCAAAAAATTGACCAAAAGATATGTACAGAAAAGCATAGAATCATCAAGACTGAGTATTGATAGATAGAGCATGTGAGGATAACTCCAACTATAACAAATGTGAGAAATCTCGATAGAATAGCGATAGTAGGCAGATGTAGTGAGTGATTGACGTGAGAGAGATTCTCAAATGAAATGATCATGGTATAAGCTATACATCAGTAGGAAAACGTAGTGAGAACCACTGGTGACTGATGTGAAGAAGATCCTTTAAAAGATAAAAGGACAATGCCCCCTAGATTAGGAGGGTTGCTCTGAGAGTATGACCAGTTTCAATCCATGTGAGTTGGTGTCTTGACGGGTAATTGAAAGCAAATGAAAGCAGGGAAGTAGCAATGCAGGAAAGCAAATGTGTGAAGCCAAGTGGTGTTGCGATAGATATAGCATTGTGGAACAAGAGGTGCCTGTTTACCAGGTTTTCACCTTCTTGGTAGAAATTCTTTTTTTGCTACCATGATGCCTGTTTGCCAGGTTTTCATCAATGATACTTTTTTCTCTTTTTCTCTTTTTTTTTGTATTTTTCAATTTAATAATTTTTTTTGAATTTTTTGGAATATATAATTTTTTTTGTATTTTTTGGAATATATAATTTTTTTGGAGATACATCAAAGCGCCTATTGCTAGGTTTTCACTAAGATGATCATTTTTTTCAATACTTTTTCAGATTTTTAGATTTTTTTTCAGGACTTTAGTATATACATGAGCACACTGAAGATGTCTCAACTGAAGAACCGCTTCAGATGAAGAGCATTGATGGGCTCTTTGAGTTTTTCTCCTTCAGTAGTAGAGAGTTGATAGGTACCAGACCCAAACACTGCAGTAACAATATATGGACTGAGCCAATTTGGTTCAAACTTCCCTTTCTGGGTCTGATGTTGTTGATTCTTAGGGTTCTCCCTTAGAACAAGGTCACACGCTTGGAAATATCTTGGCCTAACCTTCTTATTATAGTTCTTGGACATCCTCTTCTGGTATGCTCTCAGGTGATCGAATGCCACTTGGCGACATTCATCAAGTAAATCTAGCTCTTGTAGCTGAGATATTTTGGCATCTTCATCAGTAATGAGGCCCTTCAGAGAGACTCACAGAGAAGGAATCTCAACCTCAATAGGTAACACAACATCTGCTCCATAAACCAACGCATAGGGAGTAACCCCTGTTGGTGTTCTTATACTTGTCCTATATGCCCAAAGAGCTGGATTTATCCAGAGATGCCAATCTCATCCGAATTTATGTATTGTGTGATGCAGGATCTTAAGGATTGTTTTGTTGGATGCTTCCACCTATCCATTACCCTGAGGATAATAGATGGAAGACCAATGTTGAGTAATTTTAAACTTAGAGCAGAGCTTTGTCAAATCCTTGTTTTTAAACTATCCCCCATTATCTAGGATAATTGTTGAGGGTACACCATACCTACAGATGATATAGTTGAGAATAAACATAGCTACTATTTTGCCACTGGCAATGGTGAGAGGGACTGCCTCCACCCACTTAGTAAAATAGTCTGTAGCTGTGATGCTAAACTTATGTCCATTGGAGGATGTGGGGTAGATCTGACCCACCAAGTCAAAGGCCCATTGTTGAAATGGCCAGAAGATAATGAAGGGAATCAGATCCTTGGATGGAGCATGAATCAGGTTACCATGTAATTGACATTGTTTGCAAGACTTAGCAAACTGTCTTGCTTCTTTTTCCATATCTGGCCAATAGTAACCAGCTCTAATAAGTTTACGGGCCAATGTCAAGCCATTAGAGTGTGACCCATAGATGCCTTCATGCACCTCTACTAATGCTTGTTTGGATTCATCGGGTTCTAAACACCTAAGGAGGGTACCGTCTAGACCACGTCTATACAAATCATTAGCAGTGATGATGAACCGTGAAGCACTACAGATTAGGTGACGTTTCTCATTCTAGGAGTAAGTGTCCAGAATAATCTAGTCATAAAGGTAGGAGAAGATGTGATGGTAGTGGGATGAGTCATGTTCTATGACAGAATAGATCATCCAAGAATCAAGGGAGTCATAGGCTGGGTAGCGTAATGTCTCCACTAGGAATTCATGTCTAAAATCATTTTCAGGCATCTGTAACATAGAGGCAAGAGTAGCCATGGCATCTGCTACTTTATTATCTGCCCTTGGAACCTGTTGAAATGTGATATGAGTGAAATAATTTTTGAGATCATCAACCAACCATTTATAAGGTACCAATTTGTCGTCCCTTGTCTGATAGATATCATTGACTTGATTGATGACTAGCTGTGAATCTCCATGAACATTTAGTTCATCTACACGCCACTCAAGGGTGATCTTCATACCATTGATTAGGGCTTTGTACTCAGCAATGTTGTTTGTACAAGGAAACAACATCTTATATGCTTTTGGTAAAGAGTACCTTTGAGGTGTAATGAACAGTATCCCAGGGCCTGACCCCTGTTGGGTAAATGAACCATAAAAAAACATAGTCCATGAGCAATGTGTAGGAAGTAATATGGACTCATCTGGAAATTCAATATGCAATGGTTGATGATCTACTAGAGGTGCTTCAGCCAACTGATCTACTATTTCTTGGCCCTTAATGGCTTTCCTTTCTACATATTCAATATCAAATTCACTGAGCAACATGACCCATTTAGCTAGTCTACCTGTGAGGGTAGCTTTACTGAGCAAGTATTTCAGAGGATCAATTTTATCAATTAGACATGTAGTATGAGCCAATATATAGTGCCAAAATTTTTGTGAAGCAAACAACACTGCAAGGCAAGCCTTCTCTATAGCAGAATATTTCATTTCATATGAGACTAGAGTTCTACTAATGTAATAGTAGCCCTTTCTTTTTTGTGTTGATCTACTTGAGCCAATAGGATACCCAATGATGCATCCATAGCAGAGATATATAGTATAAGTGGCTTCCCATGAATAGGAGGCATCAAGATTGGTGGGTTTGCAAGATATTGTTTGATTTGTGTGAACTCCTCATCATATTCTTTGTTCCACTAATAATCCACACCCTTGTGCAAAGTCTTGGTAAATGGTTGTGACTTGTCCGCCATGGAGAGATAAAATGCCGAATAGACTATAGTCGGCCTTGGAGCCCTCTCATTTGTCTGATATTTTTCAGTAGCGGCATTTCCATGATGGCTTGTACTTTTGTAGGATCTACTTCAATACCTTTGGAAGAGATGATATAGCCAAGAAATTTTCCAGATGTTACGCCAAATGCACACTTCTTAGGATTGAGTCTGAGACTAAATTGTTCCATTTGATCTAGGATAGGACCTAAATGTGAAAGATGTTTCTTTCAATGCATGCTCTTAGCTAAAGTGTCATCCACATAATATTCCATTGTTTTATGCATCATGTCATGAAATATGGTGGTAACAACTCTCAGATATGTAGCACCAACTTTTTTGAGTCCAAAGGGCATGACATTCCAATAGAAGGTGCCCCAGGCACATGTGAAGGCAGTTTTCTCTTAGTCCTCTGGCGCAATTTTTATCTAGTTATAGCCAGAGAAACCATCCATTAGAGAATACATTTCATACCCAGCTTTCATATCTATGATCATATCAATATTAGGTAATGAAAAATCATCCTTAGGACATGCCAAATTCAAGGCTCTGAAATCTATGCATACTCTTATAGAATTATCATGTTTTGATACTGGAACAATATTAGATATCCACTCTGCATAATCAATTACTCTAATAAACACTGCCTTAAGTAATTTCTCTAATTCAGCTTTGACAAGTAGAGCTACATGTGGATGCATTTTGCGAAGCTTCTACTTGATGGGCTTAACACCTGGTGCAATGGAAAAATGGTGCATGATGGGATTAGGGTCTAACCCCGGCATGTCTGAATATTTCCATGCAAATTTAATCTTTTTGCTTCTGAAGAATGTAGTGAATTCCTCTCTTTCTGCCTCTGATAGTGATTGTTCCAAGTGAATGATCTGAGGTTCTGCCTCTATACCCAAGTTGATGGGTTGAGTTGGTTCAATAAGCACAGATGAGCTTTCCTAAAAATGACTTGGAAGTGAATCAAGTATCTCATCCTCAGGTGCCTCGAAGAGGTTTTCACCCTTGGATACGTCTTTTGTTTTGACTATTTTAGGCTCTGATACTGTCACAAGGTGGTTTTCACCATCAAAGCGCCTATTTTTTCTTCTTTTTATTTTCTGACTAAGATACTTGATGTCATCCTCAGTCATGTTGACACTTGCTTCACTAGTGGGAGATGTTACATGTTCGACAACGTGTAGATAACAGACAAGAGCGTAATCATTTTGGAATGTAAGGACTTCGTTAGATGGGGAGGTAGAGTTCCAGTCTGTAAGCTCAAGATGGAAAAGTGAAAGAGGAGTGATGGGTTCAAGTACGTTCACAGTATAATCATCAAAGGCATGGACAAGCAAGTCAAGACCCAAAGTGATCTCATCCAAAGGTATAGTTGAATTCCTTTGATTCCTAGCAACCATAGTAGACAACATGTTAACATCTAGGGAGTCGGACTCATGTGACCCTACACTAGACCATTCACCTACTTTTAGAAGGTTTTCATATGCATTAGTTGTATCTGTATCTCTGTCAAAAGTGGCATATGACAGGCTATCAAAATCATATTCATGAGAGTCTATTTCATCATTAGGTGTCATGTCAAGAACATGAGTAAAATCAACTCTTTGTCCCCAGTTGGGATGAGTTCTACCTAGAGCCTCTGTTATGGTCAAATGAACATCTGTTGACCTAGGTACCTTAGTAGTGTTTGTAGCATCAGCTGCCTCTTGTGTAAGGAGAAGTGACTAGAATTCTTGATCAAGCTATTCTTGAAAGTGTGGTGGTATGTATAAATCACAGTGATGACCAGGATTTAGAGGATATATTTTCTTCCACTCCTCATAAGTTAATGGAGCAAGTGAAGTGGTAGTATCAGAATCACTGTCAGTGTCTACTGTACTGACATGCGGTACAAAGTTATCTGGCTCAACAAAGAATGCTGCCAGGTCTGGAGGAATAGGATAAGAAAAAGTATCCTCATCAGAGTTGTCTTCAGGTTCTTCAGTTTTAGGTGTTTCTTCAGGTGTTGGTTTCTTATCTTCTTGAGGTACAAACTTATTTATTCCTAGTTAGAATGTGATTTTCTGGAAGCCTATACCAGTAGAGTCGTGTGTTCTACGACCAATAGCTTCAAGTGGTGCAATCAACCCCTTATGATTTGCACCCATGGGACCATTTCTTTTATAGCCAAAATGTTTCATAATAGATAAACCTTTACCATATTGCTCAGGTTTGATGTCATAAGGAGGAGTTTGTTCAAAATTGTCTTCTCCTTTATAGATTCGAGCTTTGATAGCTCTATTTTCAGCTTCTTCTTCTAATGGTAATGTGGCTTATACAAAGGTATCACCATACTTTTTTGGAGGAGGAACTGTAGAAGGTTTAGTGCTCTCAGAAGGTCTTTCAAAGGAATGAGGAGACAAAGGCAAAGATGTAATAGACAACACAGGTTCAATCTAATATCCTCCCATATCAATTTCTTTGAGTGTCAAACTCTTTTCCATTTCTTTTAATTTATCCTCAAGGAGTTCAATAGATTCTCTTTTAGTAGGCACAAGGATGTCAGTAGATTTTGTGAGGGCATTGCAATCATAGCGTGTATTAGTAGGTATAGTCACTTCATATCCTTGGAATGGGAACTTAATGCACTGATGGTATGTGGAATGGATAGCCTACATTTCATGGATCCATGGCCTTCCTAACATAATATTGTATGCCAAAGGGATGTCAAGCACTTGACAGACAACATCTCATTCAACAGGACCAACTCTTAATGGAAAAACAACTAAACCCTTTGATTTACATTCTTCCTCACCATAGGCTTTAATAGTAATCTTTTTGTGAGCACCAATGCAATCTTCACCATAGCCTAACTCAATAAGGAAAGTAGCAGAGTAAATATTTATGCTAGCGTCGTTATCTATGAGAACACAGCGAACACACTTTGGACCTATCATGACTTCAATGTGCAGAGGATTATTATGCGGGTGACTCAAAGAATGGTCATCTTCCTCAGAGAAAGACAAGTAATGTGAGGAGGTCAAGTGACCTACCATATATTGAAATCGGTCAAGATCAAGATCTTTTGGGACATTTGCCTCAGTGAGGGCGCTCAAAAATAGTTATCTGAGCATTAGTACGTTGCAATTGATCAAGAATGCTAAAATTGGTAGCATTAGATGAGGAAACCACTTTTAAATGCTTAGTAATAGATTCAACCTTAGCTTTGTCTGAAGATTGAGTTGATGTAGATATAGAAGGCTCAGGACCTTTGAGAATGATTTTAGTGTGAGATTGAGTAACAACTTTAGCGCTGGCTTGAGACTGCCCTTGTTCAGAAGACTGAGGTGTAGACCCTTGAAAAATGAAAGGTGTTTTAGGCTTGGAAGTATCTTCCTTTCCCTTGAGACTGATGACATTACAATATTCAGTATCAATAGGTTCAACCATATTAATGACATTATCGTTATTGGTGTAAGTATAGTTGACCTTTGCATCAGTATTTTTGCCTTAGGATGATTCACCTTTTCCATGAGGAGGAAATGGGTCTTTGAAAGCTTGGTGATCAAATTTTTGTTGTGATTTCCCACAAAAATAACCTCACTATCGATGAGATCCTGGATTGTATCCCACAACTTAAGACAAGTAGCAATTTTATGACCTTTGTTTTGGTGAAAATCACAATAAGAAGATTCATTCCACCAAGAGGGTCTTGGTTGCAGATCATAAGGTCGTGAATTATTCAATGGAGTGAGAAAATGGTTGTCCACAAGAGTCTTGTAAATTACCTCAAGAGGTTCCCCTAAAGGAGTGAACTCACGCTTGGGCCTAGGAGCCCAAGGTTTAGGTCCAGAAAATCGTGAAGTGCTCGGTTTGGATTCTGTCGCAGCCTATTCAGTGGCTTTGGCTGCTTGCATCATGGTAGTGAGATTAAAGGAAGCCTTGGAAGGCTTAGGAGTCACATTGTCTACAATGCCATCATTCACAACATTTTGGTTCTTGTTGGGAAATTTAGACTTATCTTTGCTTGAAGAAGAAGACCCTTGTTTGTTTTCCTTGTGTAAGGTCAATTCTCCTTTCTTGATCATAAATGTCTCGATTCGTACATCTTTTTTAATCATGTCATCAAAGGTTAGAGGACCTTGTAGCTATACTTGATACTCAAAGTTGGGGAGAAGATTATTGAGAAAGATGTCCAACTTTTTAGATTTTGGTATCTTGCGAGAATATCGTGTATAAAGTTGTCTCCATCTTTGGAGAAATGCCAAGAAGGATTCCCCATTATTTTGTTTCAAGTTGCAAAGATCTCGAATATGAACTGGATGTTGGATGTTGTGAGAATAGTGCTGTAGAAATAAATTGGCAATTTTTCAAAGGTCTTGATGCCAGTTGGTAGTCTAGAGAACCATTCCATAGCTGATCCTCCCAAACTACAGGGGAAAAGATGCATAAGATAGGTTGTGTCATGTATGAATTCCATGGAGAGAGCACCAAACTCTCTCAAATGGTCTTGAGGGTTAGATGTACCCAATTATTTGTCATATTTAGGAATTTCAACTCCTTTGGGAAAAGGAGGCATGTGAAGATCTTTATCAAATGGGAAAGGATAGATGCTTTCCAGCATGAATTATGTGACAGGTTTGTCTTTCTCTTTCAAGAGTTGAGAGATTTGCTCTCACATAGTTTGCATTTCTTTGCGCAAGTGGGAATTTTCAGTTTCTTCCTCTTTCTCAACAAGTGTTTCTAAAGCATAGTTTGAAGGTAACTTAGCCCCTTGATTGGCTAGTTCAAGAATGTATTTTTCTTTCTCCTCAGGTAATAGAATTCTCATCATTTTATAGAAATCTTTGTTAGCACGATCTTGTGCAATCTCTTCTTGAGTGATTTATACTTCTACATCATTAGGGGGGTCTTCAGAATGGGAATTACCCCAATTTCTAAAGAGGTCAGTCCTACTAACTTCACCACCTAATTGGTTATGATCTACCATCTTGCCAAAATGCAAGGATTCAAGGTGTAAAGACTCGTTATGAAAAGATTGAGTGTTCTCTGAATTTGGGTCTTCTTGGAACAAAGGATTTTGAACCCTACTAAGATCCATAGGAAATGACTGTTTATTGTAAGGTTGTCATACCAGGGAAGGAGATCGAGATGATTCCTCACTAGATGTAGTTGGTAATGGTGTGGAAAGTACAGATTCATCTTGATTGATTGAAGGAAATGTTTTGCCACTTCAAGTTGTGAAAGTCATAGACAAAGTTCTGAACAAGGAATGTGAACTAGGACCAAACTTAAAATTGTCTCAAAGTAATTGCACAAAACATGCCAAAAGGTGAATTATCCTTGGTGCAAATCATCTAAGATGAGGCTAGAATAGCCAAGAGATGACTATTGCGACATAGTGCATGACTACACAAATGAAAGAGATAAAAAAAACACGAGACAAGACTAGTTTAAGCAAGAATCACGTAGTTCTCAACCCAAGAAACCAAGTTTCAGATTGTGTGAAGATAGATGGCAGAAAAATAGACCCATATCAGAGACCAGATTTGACAGAAGTACAACTAACTGACAGATTTTTATTTGCTATTTTGGACAAAAGACTCCAGTTTCACGTGATGAAATGCTCTGTCACATGAACTTTATAAAGAATGATAGAGTAATGGGACTGTTGCCAAATATCATGCAATAGTATAATATGTATCACATGAAGATTCTCACCGAATGATGTGAAGATTTGGAAATTTTGCGCGAAACTATGCAAATGTTGAAAAAAAGACATTTACAGAATCAAACTATTAAGACCATTTTACGTTTTCCAAGATGCAATCATGCTATTTTTTGACAGATAGTTCAAGTTACAGATTGTTTTGGAAATGTTCAAGATTGACAGTTTGTGTGTTTTGATGATATTTTTGATTGTTCAAATGATACACCCACGCAAAACACATTAAATAGAATGTTTGTAGTACCAGAACAAGAACTTCACAATCCTAGGATAGCTAGGACAATATCTTTTGAATCCCCACTTGAACTGAAGTTCAGCTATGCTTACTCTTAGCAGATAACTTAGAAGCTTGGAAGCATGGGCTCCTCCTTACATATGCACTCACTTCTCAGGCATACCAAGCTTCAGACCCTAAAGGAATTGCTTCCCAAAGGGTTGTTATCTCTACTAAAAGCCGTAAGAATGTGGGGCATCTTAGTTGGTCTCTGACCTTCTGCACCAACAGATAGAGGGTTTTTGGAAAACTAGAACAACAGTTTATAGTAAGGTCATTCATTCAGGTGGTCGTGATCAAGTCATTTTCCCAATAAAGGGGGCTCTCCCAATCCGTTCAAAGCAAGGCTTTCACCTTAACGATGTCGGGACTTTAATGCACCACTAGGGTACTAGAGGAGATTTTGGTTGCCACAATGAATTCATACCTCTCTATTGTGACATTAATCACAATAGAATTTTTTGTATACCGGTTTGGAAGGGCTTGGATTTAGCATGTTACCGTTTGGGCATCCACTCTCACCAGCTCTGCTAAAGCTCTCGGGAGGTAGCCACTCTAGAAGAATCACATGAATTTCTCTTACACCCAAGATCCATAAAGGAAAGGGGAGAGGATACATTCATGTAGTTCTTAGGATTACAATATAAAAAACACTTCAATCACGCAAGACAATGATTCATTTTAAGCACCAACCGAAGTGTGTTTTAACTACTGAAAACAGATATAAGAAGTTATGAAAACATGCAAGGTCTTTGACAAACATCCTGCAATAAACCCATTAGCAGTTTGTAATTCCTTTCTTCATATTAGCATCCTTCAACAAACATGTCAGAATTTTATGATGGCTTTTCTTTGTCTCAGCGACCTGCAAACCACTATTATGCTATTTCAAAAGATAAAATCAGAGAAGCACAGATGTCAGAAAATAGTAGATGGTTAGAAAACTGAGGCAATTAAATATCAAACTAAAAGCTCTGGACTATAATTTTGTGCGATAAAGTATGCTAGATCGCGTGAAGAAGTGTTGTATGCCATGTGAAGAACTAGAAAGTTCACGCAAGATGTACAGAAAGTTCGCGTGAAATTAGAACATAACTTGTACGGAAGTATAAATAGAATGCAAAAAAGTGAAGAAAATAAAATGAAATGAGGCCAGAACAGAATGTACCTGCCCCTCGGTGGGTGCCAGAAATATATGTGGTAAATTTGGCCTTGTTAATTCACTATACACTTCAACATAGTCCTTCTTCATCAGATACACACAAGACTGAATATGAGATTATTCATCCTATCTGCCTGCATGATTCGACCTGTTGCCTTCTATCCAGATGGGGTTTTTGAAATTGCTTTTAGAATGAGAGTCTCACAACCATAGACCAATCTATTAATGAAGGATTTATCTCCATGAATGCAATACAATGCAAAATTATTCTAAGAAATGAGAGATGTAAGATAATCTATGACATGATTTTCAATGCAATTATTCTAGAAATTGAAGCTATTATATTGCAAAATGATATTATTCGATATGAAGCTATCAATAAAATATGACAATAATTCAGTATTCTAACAATGTATATGATCAAAAATTTAGGAAGGATTTGAATGAGAGACTGAGAGTTCTTTTATAGACTCAGAGACGATCAAAATAGAAACTTTCCTCTTTGAAATAAAATAGATAGAAAAGCCAGTTTAAAATAGAAATCTTTCTTTAAAAGAATACAATAAATTGTTTTCTTTCTTTGATTTAATTCTGTTTTATTGAATTAAATTGTTTTCTTCTTCTTTAAAGCACAATTAATTCAAAGATTCTATTTCTGAATAAAAGAAATATTTTTGAGAGAATATCCAATTAATTAAATAAATATGACCTCATAATTGCTTTTTCTCAATTATTTGAATAATTAAATTCAATTATTGAAATGAGGATATTTATTTAACAATTAAATATTATTTAATTCATTTTTCATGTGTCTCAGCTAAAGAGGGTGAATTTAATTTAATTAAAGTGCTAAGACTTTATTAATTAAATTAATTTGATCATAAGGTTTATTTAGCCAATTGGTATTTAGGAACTAAATATGATGTATTATTAATGTAGATTCAGGATTTTCTACATTTGACACTCAGGTCAAGTAGAGTCAGTTAAAACTCAGAATTGCCTAGTACAATAGGACTTTGATGATTCAGAAGAATGACAAATGCAACAAAATTGGTTAGGGTTGCAAGATGCCAATTTTGGGGTGTTACAAGTATGGAGGAAATGAAAACAAGTTTAATGAAATGTGAGAGCAACATAATAACAATGTGCATGATTTGAATGATGACACACATGACCAATACAAAAATAGGCGTGAGCAGTTTGATGATCTGTGTGGGCAAGGTAATAATACAATATCATTTTATCATCAGTCGAAGAAATATAAAAATGATGCACATAATCAAAGTAATGATGACGGATCTAGATATAATAGAGATAATTTGTATACTGGTATGCAAAGCCCAAATGATGAACAATATCAAGTGCTGCCTTATTTTGATAACTGTCAAAATTGGATTAATACACACCAGCAAAAGCACGCACTTTCTTCTCTTGGAAACCATGCACAAAATTATGGCCATCTTGATGAATGTTATATGCACAATAAAATTGCTAAACAACACATGCATCAGCCCAATGCGATGCAAGGAAATGGTGGCCACATAGAATACCAAGAAAAATATGATAACACACGCAACAATGATAACCATTTTTATATGGATGTAATGCATCAACATGAGCAACATGGGAACAAAGGATATGCACATAATCAAATAAATGTAGCTCAAAAATTTCACACCAGCCAATATGGAAGTCAAGGAGGTCAAAACCAGAGAGGTATCCCTATTTTACAAAATCAAAATTTTTAGAATAATGGTCAAATTAGAAATCAAGCAAATGTCAGATTTCTAATAGTTAATGAAAGATATAAAAAGTTGGATCTTTCAAATATTATATGTTCCCCTAATCCGATACCAAATGAGTTAAAATTTGTTATTCCCAAATTTAATGGTGATGGAGTTCAGTCAGCAGAACAACATGTGATTAATCTAAAAAATGTAATAGGTGAATCTGAAAATGATTCTGAGGATGTATCTATGAAAATTTTTGTGCAATCCCTAAAAGATGGTGTAGATGAATGGTACATAAATTTTCTGGAAGGTTCTTTTAGTAGTTGGAATGATTTTGTTGATCATTTTTTAGAAGAATTCGCAGATCATAGGGATCCAACTTTTGTGTCTCATGAGTTAACTAGTATAAAAAAGAATGCAAATGAGACAGTGAAGGAGTTCAAAAAAAGGTTTAACAAGGTGTTGAATAAAATTCCAAAGGATATTCTCCCTATGGATTCATTTTTAATAAATTTATATCTAACAACTTTTGATGTTAAAACAAACTATGAGATAAGGTCTCATAACCCAACAACACTACAAGCATTTAAAACTACATTAACCATTGAAAGTAATAGGTGTGAGGCCTCACCCTAGACCCATCATAGCTTTTCCATTTATCTTTATGGTAGACCTAGTAATTGGCATAAGTTATGATTAATTAAGAATATTTTTACCCTCATGACAAGGTTCGATTATAGTAGATATGAATACATTACATTTTATGATGCTTTCTATACTCACAATGTTAACCCTGTGAAACATTAGGACTGACATTTTGATGATTGATTTAGCTGAATACTAAGTTTTCACAATTCAGATATAAATATATATGCTTATATGAGTTCTTTAGGAAAATGATTAATCACAATTTGAATTATTGTTGCAATGTGAAATTTTGTGAAGGTTAAAGGTTAGGTGATGAAGTATATTGATGAATCTTCAGGACATTATTATGAGAATTGCTTGATGAATTGGTTACTTGATAAATGATTTCAAATTGACAAAATTAATGCTTATGTAAATTGGTTAAAAACTACATCATGATTTATATAGATCTGGAATGATTAGTGTAACATTTGAGTTGATGAGATTATGTTCCCCAGATTCAATTTACATTTGTTCATTTGAAAGTAATGATTAAAGTGACAATTAAAATTATGATGAAGGATTATAGAGACTAAAAGAATTTACCTCATGTGGTAGATAATTTAATGTTAATGTTGATTTTGCATCTTGAATTTTGATGATTATACTTCTTGACGTTACTGATGTTTAAATTGAGTGTGCAGGAATAATGGCCATGGAATTTTTCAGAGAATCATGACTAACCCCTATGTGAATCCTGTAAAGCCAAGGTTGCATCTACTGAAGAGACAAAACCTCATTGTAATGTATTTTTCTTCGTGTAGTGTATGGTGTGTATTTTATCTACATTTGCATTCATTTAAATTATGAGATTTACAAGTGGACTTGCCAAGTGTTTTGTGATGTGTTATATAGTGCCAATTAGCACACTTGTTGTAAAAATGTTGTGTCATGGCATGTCCACTTGGAAAAGCTTGAGGACCCACCTTTCCCACTAGGTACCTAGCTTTATTTCCTATAAGGACCACCTGGTTTGTGAGCCCAAGGTGGATTCATATCCATTGAAGTTCGTATGTAATCTTAACTGGGGTTTTTGAGGGGTTATATGGGCACCTAGGGTTGGGTTTAGCCTATTTTTGACTAGCCCACTTCATATACCTATGGGTTAGGGAACTTTTTGACCATAGGATACCTTATTTATGCCTTGGGAAGTCTCCAAAAAGTTATTTATCCAAGATGGCCGAAATTCATGATGGGAAGCATGCCTTGGGAAGATCACTTTCATTGGGAGGACAAACCTTGTCTACTTTTCATGCCACTATCCTTTAAAGAACCTTTATTCTTGTAATGTGTGAGGGTTTGGGAAGAGTGAGCAATAGGAGCTCACACTTCTTCCAAGGATTGGAAGAATGGGAGGATTTTGATTATAGAGGGGAAATTGGAGATATCTCTCTCAATCACCCACTCTCTAACTCTAGAGACTACTAAGGAATTTAGGGGAAAAGGAAGGAGGAACAAAAGGGAAGGGCTCTACTTCAGTTTTCATTTCCATAACTTCTATTACAAGGTTGGTAGTTCTCAAGCTTTACACTTCTCCTTTATGGTGTCTTTCTTATGGCTTCCATGAAAGAATGAAGAAAGATAGTTCTTGTTTATGCTGCAATGTGTGTGTTCTTGTTGGTATGTTGATTTTGTAGTATGAAGCGTTGACATGTGAAGTAAAAATCTGCATGTATTTTCTCTTTTTTTTTTTTTTTGTGTGTTGTTTAAGGGATTCTTGTTCAAGGCCTCACTCACCCTTGGGAGGGAAGAGTGGCCTTATGGGTGAAGGGAGTTTGACATCCCTCTTGG
>MU226529.1:945541-972942 GCA_018584345.1 Thuja plicata | reverse complement strand
TGATTTGGGGTGTGAAGAGGAGTTATGTTGCTTTTGTATGTAAAAGTTATTGCCTTGTTGAAGGCTTGCATTTTCATCTCTAGCCTTGTTTCCCAATGGGTACTTGGTCCACCTTCACCCTTAGGAAGCTTTATTTCAAGCTCCTTGTGTTAGCCATGGGAGGGTGTTCTATGTGTACATCATGTTGTGTTTGTGTGTCATTTGGCTTCATGCACACCTGGGTTAGCAATGGCTCTCCTAGCTCGAGGGTGGTCTTGCAAAGCTCTAGGCTGGGAGGTGAGCTTCCCATGGCCATCCTACAAAGCTTTTCTTTTGCAGGTTTTGCTTGAGTATGAAAGGATGAAGTTGCTATTTTGAAAATTGAAAGAGAAATAAAAATTAAAGGACTAATTTAGGTGACAAGCCTAAAGAAATTTGTTCGATTAAAAGTATACTCTCATGAACTTGTGAATGTATGAAGAGCAAAGTTGTAAATAAAGGTTGTTTTGACCCTCTTGTATGAAGATACCAGCATTAGGTGCATTTCAAGTATTTATTATCAAGAATAGATATTTCATTGTATGTAAAATTTCTGCAATATTAATCGAAATATGTGGTTGTTACATGAATTTGTGAAAATACAAAAATAATTATAATATTGTAAATGCTTATTTTCTAGTAAATGAATTAATCATATTTCTAAATTTTAGCTTCAAGCCTATGTAAATCATTTTTCTTATGTTTAGTTTACAATTGCAAAAGAAAAGAGATCTAAGTAAACAGGGCTTCTTAGATTTAAGAAGTTTTCAATAAATACGCATTATAACATATGTTTGTGTTTAAAAAAAATAAGAAGCTGAAATGTAAGATGAAACTATATTGAAGAGTATTCTGGCTTATAAAGCATCTTAATCTTTGATAGACATCTATCTCCTATTCCTATTGGTTATTAGATTAAATTTGTTGTGTCTGCCTAGTAGTGGATTTGTGGGCATGACAATAGGAGAGCTGCTGGGAGAACGGATAAGAGAAATGACCCTAGGATTTTCAACCCCATAGCTCCAAGACAAAATGAGGAGAAGGATAGAATAGATGAATTATGGGGGATGGTAAAAATCTTACAACTAAATAAGGGTCATTCTCTGGCAAACAGAAACGACAAAAAATTTAATAGAAATGATAGATATAGGTTGCAAGACATGCCTTATCATACTAATTAGAAGGATGGTAAACCTTTGAAAAAAAAATGGAAACTCCTGACCCACTTAAGATGAATAATAATTTCATATAAGGTGAACCTTGGTGTGATGTATGTAGATTACCTCATTCACAAGAGGGGTGTCTACTAGCTCATAAAATTTTAGAAGAAAATGATCAGAGAGATGAAGATCAACCCATGATAAATGCTATGTCATCCAACCCATTTTGGGTAGTAGATAGTGATGATTCTAAAGAAGATTACATGCCAAATGAGGATTATAGGAGGATGGGATATCATCAGGAGCAACAAGTCTTTTCAGATAATGATGCGAATCCATAAATAAGAAGGTCAATAAAAGAAGAAAGAGATGCATATATTGTTGCAACATTGGAAAATATCTGTAGCAACTATCACTTAAGGAGTAGAGCTATAAATTCAGACCATGAATAAGTAGCGGGGATGTTGAAAACTTCAAACAAGAGTGGCAATGCAAAGAATTGAAAGGCAGAGGCTCCTAAAAGGCAAGTTGATCCAACATTAAAGATAAACAAACCGATGGACAAGAAAAGCAATGGTAAGAAAATTTCTAATTGCACTTTGTTTATGTCTCCAACATTATCTCAGGTAAAACTTTATGTCTCTCTAATGGAAATGATGAAATTAAATGATTGTAGGAATGAAATGCTCAAAATAATAAATGATGTTGTTAAAAGGGATTCCAAAGAACAAAAGGATAATAAAGAATTACCATCTATTTATTTAGGGACATCTATTAATGAGGATACTACTAAAGTAGATCCCTTCTTTTTGACTTTGTTAATAAACAATAAATTAGTAAGAAATTGTATGTTGGAATCTGGAGCAGCAAGTAATATTATGCCTCATGGAGTAACAAAGGAAATAGGAATGAACGTAGATAATACTAATGGAAAGTGCTATGCCATGGATAATAGATCTCTCCCAGTTACTGGAATAATGAAAAATGTTGAATTCAAGTTTCGTTCTTGTCCTAAAAAGTCTTATAAAATTGATATTACTATTGTAGAGGTACCACCTAGTTATTGAATGTTATTATCTAGACAATGGTCTAATTTGGTAGGTGGTAATGTCCAATTATATTTATCTTATGCTTCTATTCGAGTTAATGACAAGATTATGAGGATTGATAGGGAACCAAGGTCTAGCTATATCATTGAAGAGGTTGATCCAAGTCAGATTACATACTTTTTCCATATAGATATGGATAATTTCCAAGTAAGTATTCATAAATATGTTATTGAAAATACTAATCCTATTTAATTACATGCTAAGGAAAATAGTACTTGCATTTGGAAAATGTTTTTTTGATGGATCATCTAGCAAAAGTGGTAATGGAGTAGGTGTATTATTCATATCCCCAAATGGGAAATCCTTTAAATATTCTTTTTTGTTGACCTTTGATTTTACTAACAATACTCTAGAGTATGAAGCAATCTTACTAGGCCTAAAAATAGCAGGTAAGCATGGTATTAAACTTCTTTCTATTTACGGGGATTTTGAATTAGTTGTATCTCAAGTTATGGATAAGTTTGTTACCAAGAATAAAAAATCTAAAAAGCTACAAAAATGAGGTTTGGGATTCCATAGAATGTGTTGGTGCTCAAATCAACAGATTAGATTTCCTATGGATTTTGCCTATCCAATGATGAGAAACCCAAGTGATTTGGCCAACTAACAAGTTACAACCAAGGCAAGGTTGGAACTTCTACAACTTGGCTCTACAAAACCAAGGATGGTACAGGCCTATACCTTGACTTATCCTTCAAGTTACAAGACTTTTTATAGCAGATAAGTAACACTTTAACCTTCTCTCTCAAGTATGGCAAGGTACTTGAAAGAAATCTAACTGAAAGCAATATATCATGAACTATAAATTGAAATACTTTAAGTAATTGGAAGAATGTTTTTTAAATGTGTATGTAATTTGAAATGAACAGATAGATAAGATATCACAAAACTATAAATAATGAACTAAATAACTATAATCAAAATAATCAATAAAGACCAGTGCCTTAATCAACTATGGGCAATAGAGTCACTATCATTCCAATCTTATGTTCAACCTCAGAGACAATTTTACAAGAAAAATTATCACTTCAAAGGAGTTATGAAATGTACATGCAACCTAAAACAAATTCAAAGATATTTCTAAAGGGTAATACTTCTTAGATGACAGCCCAATTGACTAAGGCCTCAATCAATAGAATTTAACCATGCAAAATGAGAAAATCAATTGAAAATATAAACTATATTGAATCAAATCAAGAAGCATGCACATCAAACTATCACTTTGAAGAAGTTCTATTGGTTTATCCGAGGGACTAATTGTAAAATGATTAATGAAACAATTGCATATATGAAGTAAAAAGACTTATCTTTATTGATTTTAAAGAAATAGTACATCCAGGTCCATGTTATAGTTGTTGATCCAAAACTATCCAAAAATGTGAAATTATATTATATGGTAGTCTTGACATTTTACATTATGTATATATATGTGTTTGAGTGGCTTTCACACCTCTTTAAGGTGAAAAGACACAACCCTTATTACAAATTATTTTTAAAAAACAAATAACTAACTAAAAAATAACTACCTAAATTTTGGATTTGGCTTTGGTCAAAAATCAAAAAAACCTTGTGAGAAGCTAATATTTCTGCTAGAGATATGAAATTTGATTCCCTAAACTAGGTCGGTTTTAGATTTTTAAATTTTGACCATATTCAGCCTCTGCCAGCATCATATTTGTAGTAGGTTGAAATTCCAGCATTTTTTGAAGGCTTCGATTAGTTATTTCTATTTATTTGTGTCATAAAGCTTCCATCCTTTGATATTTTTTAGTATGGATAAACTTTATTCTTGATAATGGATTGGGACTTCTAAATTATCAAAATTTAGGGTATCACTAGTGGCTCTTTCTAGGGGCGTATGCTCCCTGTGAGCATAGCGAGAATCTATCTATCTCTGGAGAAGCAGACCAAGTATCCACACTTAATCTGATGCAAAGTGATTTAGTTCTCATCTTTAAGATTTATCTTTAAACCATTAGGCTCATGAATAACTTTCATAGGAACTTTCACTTGGGTGACCCTAGGCCCCCCCAAAAATAAACACTGCTTCTTTCCTCTATCGAATACATAATTTTGATCATGTAATACTTTGGATCTCCCGAATATGATGCCACCACTCTCATGGAAAACATTCATTTCTTTATTAACACACTTTGAATTTTGTTTACCTTTAGAAAATTTATCAGGTGCACTGTATTCCTTGCTAAATAGAAGCTCCCCATGCATTTGTTCAACCCTACAAGTAACTAGATTAAGCTCTTCTGATTAGATGTCTTTACATACACAATCTTCCCTATACTCAAGATGTTGTTTCTTTTCACAAAAAGGATTTAGAGATAACTCACCTTCAGGAACTTCCTTCTTATTAATAATTTGATCAGATAGGATACTCAGATAATTTTTAGAACTAATCTTCAACACATTCTCCTCATTATGTCTATTTGATTCCATCTCATCTTCACATGTTTGATACAACTTAAGCTAATAGGATGAAATAATGCATGTCTCACTTTCTGAATACACTTCCCCATACATATTTTGAGTTTCATCATCTTCAAAATGATCACTAGGTTCACTATCTTTATCATGATGTTGATGGACTTGATTGTATATAAAATATTCTTCAAATAAAGGATTCAAGGATATAGAGAACTCGGGCATATCTTTATGAGAGCTTTCATCTAAAACTTCTTTATGTTCATATGTTGTATGTTGTTCTATTTCATCTCCGTTATTTGATTCTTGAAATTTATCATCTTCTTCATCTAGTACCCCCTTAGTATGTACTGATCCAGCAACTTGCTTATCATGGTGCATTGAGAAAAAAAATTGACCACTCTTCTCAAATGTTTTTGATATTCCATGTCTAGTTAATATGAGATTTCTTCTATACTAAGAATATATTTTTCCTCATCATCATGGTCATTGATACATCTTTCCATGCAAATCTCACTTTGTACAGTTTCTACTTCAATCTTATCCAAATTTTATTCCTCTATGTCATCATTCTTTTCTTCCCTCAATACTTCACATAGTTTCTCAAGAAAAGCTAGTAGTTGAGAATCATGGTAGATTCCTAACTCACAAAGTTTATCCATTAATTCCCTTCCTATAGATCTGATATTTGAAGGTATTTCCCGATAGATCTTTATCATTCTCATGAACAAATGTAGTGCAGGTTCACCTTTATATCTTTCCAAACTGAAGAATATATCCAAAGGGGACACGTAAGATTCTTCCTCCAAAATATAATTTGGCTCTCTTTCATGTTCATAGCACATGTCTTGTTCATAACACATGTTTTTTTCTTCACCACTGGCATCATGAAACATATCAAGAAACCACTACTCAAACTATCTCCATGATGAGATAGATTGTGTGGGTAGTGACTCATATACTTGTCTGGCATTATCTTTTAACGTCCTGAAAAATAGCCTCATCACATGATCCTCTGTAGAAACCTCATAATATTCTATGAATGTATAACATGCATCCAAGTGTTGTAGTGTTGATTCATCCCATTCTCCATGGAACTTTGGTAGAAGTTGTGAAATTTTAGGGGATAAATTATTTGGGATGCATTGAAATCTCCTAAGATCCAATGGCCTTATACCATCTGGAATAAAAGGATTTCTTTGAAATGATGGATACATTTGAAAAAAAAATCCACCATCTCCTTCTGAGTCTTTTCCCTCACTAGAGTCACTAACTGAAATGCTTTGTTCAATAGAGTTTCCACCTTATTATCAGAAGGAAAATAATTACTGTCTTCTGAGTTCTTTTCTCCCAATAGAGTCTTAAATATATCACCAGAGCTTCTAGGTAAAATACAAAAATGTTCTTTTGAACAAGTCCCCAGCAGAGTCGCCAATCTGTTGGTGCTCAAATCAACAGATTGGATTTCCTATGGATTTTTCCTATCCAATGATGAGAAACCCAAGTGATTTGGCAAACTAACAAGTCACAACCAAGGCAAGGTTGGAACTTCTACAATTTTGGCTCTGCAAAACCAAGGATGGTAGGCCTATACCTTGACTTATCCTTCAAGTTACAAGGCTTTTTATAGCAGATAAGTAACATTTCAACCTTCTCTCTCAAGTATGGCAAGGCACTTGAAAGAAATCTAACTGAAAGCAATATATCATGAACTATAAATTGAAATAATTTAAGTAATTAAAAGAATGTTTGTTAAATGTGTATGTAATTTGAAATGAAGAGATAGATAAGGTATCACAAAACTATAAACAATGAACTAAATAACTATAATCCAAATAAGCAATAAAGACCAGTGCCTTAATCAATTATGGGCAATAGAGTCACTATCATTCCAATCTTATGTTCAACCTCAGAGACTGTTTTACAAGAAAACTTATCACTTCAAAGGAGTTATGGAATGTACATGCAACCTAAAACAAATTCAAAGATATTTCAAAAGGGTAATACTTCTCAGATGACAGCCCAATTGACTGAGGCATCAATCAATAGAATTTAACCATGCAAAATGAGAAAACCAATTGAAAATATAAACTATATTGAATCAAATCAAGAAGCATGCACATTAGACTATCAATTTGAAGAAGTTCTATTGGTTTATTCAAGGGACTAATTGTAAAATAATTAATGAAACAATTGCATATATGAAGAAAAACGACTTATCTTTATTGATTTTAAAGAAATAGTACATCCAGGTCCATGTTATAGTTGTTGATCCAAAACTATCCAAATATGTTAAATTATATTATATTGTATTGTCTTCACATTTTACATTATGTATATATATGTGTTTGAGTAGCTTTCACACCTCTTTAAGGTGAAAAGACAACCCTTATTACAAATTATTTTTAGAAAAACAAATAACTAACTAAAAAATAACTACCTAACTTTCAGATTTGGCTTTGGTAGAAAATCCAAAACACCTTGTGAGAAGCTAATATTTCTGCTAGAGATATGAAATTTGATTTCCCGAACTAGGTCGGTTTAAGATTTTTAAATTTTGACCATCTTTAGCCTCTGTCGGCATCATATTTGTAGCAGGTTGAAATTCCAGCATTTTCTGAAGGCTTCGATTAGTTATTTCTATTTACTTGTGTCATAAAGCTTCCTTCCTTTGATATTTTTTAGTATGGAGAAACATGCTTCTTGATAATGGATTGGAACTTCTAAATTATCAAAATTTAGGGTACCACCAAAATGTTTTGATGCTTTTTCAATACTTGGATAGACAAGTCTGAAAATATTCTTGTAGATTTTATGGCTAATTTAGCAGTTAAGCATAATGATATTCCTTGTGAAGATATTACATAGGTAGAGACCAAATCAAGACCAACAGTACATGATAACATTCACAATTGGAAAGTTTTTGAAGATGATAGAGACATCATAAAATTCGTTGCATGCGAAGAAAGGTATGAAAATTAGTTTATTGATTTAAATGCTTACGTTGAAACAATTGAAGGAAAAGAAACTTTATTTGGGAAAGAGGTGATTAAACTTAAGACTAATAAAATCCCAAAGGGGATTGTGGCATTAGAAATAATGTTTGATAATAAGGACTCTAAGAATGAGATCAAGATAGAGCATACTACCATAGAGGAAGTATAAAATATAAATCTAGGGGATGAACACACTCCCAAAGAATTCCTTATTGGTAAGAAACTTACTCCAAGAATTAGATCAAAAAATATTGGTTTACTTAGAAAGTATAGACATGTATTTTCTTGGTCATATGATGACATAAAATCATATAGGGAGGACTTATTCAAACATTAGATACCTTTAAAACTAGATGCAAAGCCCTTTAGACAAAGGGAAAGACCAATAAATACAACTTTGGCTCCTAATATGAAGGAGGAACTAATAAAGATTAGGGATGCCGGTATCATAAAGCCAATTAGGAATTCTACTTGGGTTTCAAACCTAGTACCTGCTAGGAATAAAAATGGAGATATCAGACTCTGTGTAGATTTCTGGAACTTAAACATATCTTCATTAAAGGACAATTATGCACTACCTAACATGGAGGTATTATTACAAAAAGTCACTGGTAATGAGTTGTTATCGATTTTGTATGGGTTCTCTGGGTACAATTAGGTGATGGTTAAAGAGTAATAATAGTATAAAAAAACATTCACCACACCATGGGGTACATACATTTATTCTAGGAAGCCATTTGGACTTACGAATATCGGGGCTACATTTCAGAGAGCCATGCATGTGGCTTTTGAGGATTTCATCGATGTTATTATGGTAATATATCAGGACAACATCACAACTTATTCCAAAAGGGAAGAAGACCATTGTAAGCATTTAGAACAATTTTTCAAAAGAGCCCTTGAGTATGGGATATCTGTGAACCCAAAGAAATGTCAATTTGGGGTAATTGAAGGTATACTTATTGGAAATATTGTATCTAGAAATGGAGTAAGAATAGACCCAGAAAGGATTGAAGCAATTGATAAGATCTATATTCCTATAAATGTTAAGAGGATTCAATCTTTCTTTGGAAAAATCAACTATGTGAGGAGGTTTGTCTCAAATTTTTCAAAAATTGTTAAACATATTGCAAAGATGCTAAAGAAAAATGCAATTCTAAAATGGACAGATGAGGCCTTAGAGGATTTTTCTAACATTAGAAAGGCAATCAAGGAAGCTCCAGTTTTGAAATCTCCTAATTTCGGAAAACCATTTCAATTGTTCTCTTTTGCTTCTTTTCACACCATTGCATCTATCTTGTTACATAAAAATGATGAAGGACATGAGCAACCAATAGCCTTCTTCAGTAAAAATTTACAATCTTCTAAGCTAAACTATGATATACATGAGAAATAGGATTATGCATTATTAAAAGCAGTAAAGTCATTCAGACCTTATCTAGTCGGAGCTAAGATTATGACATACGTATATAATGCAACATTTAAAAACATATTGAGGCAATCAGAAGTCATAGGTAGAAGATGTCGATGGATTAATCAGGTTCAAGAATTCAATATAGAGATTCAAATCACTAAGTTAGTAAGAGGAAAAGGGTTGGATAGACTCATGGAAGAAACAAATTTAGATCCAACCCAAATAAACCAAGTGGATTTGGAGAATTTCAGAACTAGGATTGAACATTGTCCATGGTTCATGGACATAGTTTACTTCTTAAAACATATGAAATGTCAAGAAGGTTATAGTGATAATAAAAAAAGAACTATAAAATTTCAAGCATCAAGGTATGTGTCAATTCAAGGAGATCTATATTGGAAAAACAATGATGGTATGCTATTATTTTGTATAGACACCTGTCAGGCTAAGTCTGTTATAAAATAATTACACGATGGGGTATATGGTGGTCACTTTTCAGCTAAGACAATAACTCATAAGATATTGCAAGCTGGGTATTATTGGCCTCGTGTATTCATGGATTGTTATGAAAATATGTTAAGAAGTGTGAATCCTGTCAGAAGTTCTCAAGAAAACTAAAATACAATGGTGCATTACCCCTTATTCCTTTACAGACTGAAGAACCTTTCAAAATATGGGGAATAGACTTTATTGGGGAGATTTCAGAAGCTTCAAGTGGAGGTCATAAATGGATATTAGTGGCAATAGATTATTTTACAAAATGGGTTGAAGTTATACCTACAAGACAAGCCACAAGTAAGGTGTTCATGATTTTTTTGACAGAAAACATACTTACCAGATTTGGAGTACCTTGCAAGATCCTTTGTGATAATGGTATGTGTTTTAGGTCTAAGGAATTTTCTAAATTATGTAATAAATATGGTATCAACTTATCATACTCTTCCCCATACCATCCGGAAGGAAATGGTCACGCAAAATCAAGCAATAAGAATATAATAAAGATCATTAGGAGAATGTTGAGGAATAATAAGAAGGAATGGGACTCAAAATTAAGCTTGGCTTTATGGGAAAACAATAAAGAGATTGACAAGCTTTTCTCCTTATGAATTGGTTTATGGGAAACAAGAAAGGTTACCATTAAATAATCTATTGCCAGTTTATAGATTTATTCAAGAAGAAGATCTTGAAGACATAAACTTTATGGAGGACCAATTGAGCCAATTAGTAGAGTTAGATGAGATGAGAAGATGAGCACAATAAAGAAATCTTAAACAAAAATGGCAGATTGAAACCCTTCATGATAAGAAAGTGTCAAACAAGTCTTTCAGAGAAGGTGATTGGGTACTGAAATGGAATACAAAAGACCCAAGTAAAGGAAAGCATGGTAAGTTCGATGCACTATGGTTAGGACCTGACATGGTCGTCTCAAAAGAAGATGAAAATTCTTACCATTTACAAAACACTAATGAAACCATTCTGGATTTCCCAACCAATGGTTAGTATTTGAAGCCTTTCTTCTCTTGAAACATGAAGTATGCTCTAAACTTGTGCATTATTTTTGTTTTGTCCTAGTTTCATGATTCTTTTTACTATGGTATACTTTTTCCAGAGATAAATGGAATCTCACTGCATCTAGACATGAATGCATGTCCCCAATAAGAGCCACTGTTGGCACCTAAAAATTCAGGCCCTCAATAGATAAAAATATCAGGGAAGTAAAATATTTATTTTCATTTTTATACTATTTCCCTATTTTCAAAAATTAAACAATTAAAAGGGCCTTAATAATTTTCATTATTCCATTCTTATATTTATGGGAAAGACTTAAATATTTTATTTCAATGGGTTAAATGCATGTATATTTTTGAAATAAAAATAATTACAAAAGGAACAATAGAGATGTTGGGAAAAAGGGTGGCGATCAGGAGTTGAACACTCGACCTCTCAAGCCAAGCCCTTTTTCCTACCTACCTACCATTCCCCCCTCTAACCAATTAGTCTAAATGATTTCTTGAAATTATTTTTTAAAGAAAAGCGTATTATCTCATTACTTTTATCTTATGTGATATTAAAAGATTTTATATTAAGATGAGATTTGGCTTTTCATAAACATAATTTCCTCTTTTTTAGTATTATTTTAAATTGTCCTAGATTATTAAAGCAGAATATCATAATAGGGAGAATCATTTTGAAATATGTTTTTGATTAAGGTAAAAATAGATTTTGAAGGGGCCCCAAAACCCTGTACAATAAAGATGAAAATATTTTCAATAAGCCCACAACACAAGTCAGATTTTGACCACAGCGAGGGTTTTACAACAGGCTCCCACAACCAAAAGAATCATTGCATGAAATAGCCTCCATGCAAACCCAAGTAAAGCCCACCAAAAGAACCAATCATCTCGTTCCCTTCTTTTGGGAGTGAAGGGTCACGTCAAACGATGAAGAAGATTTCTTAAGATTTTTTCCTTTTATAGTTACCCAACCTTCTTTAGCTTTAGCAGCATCATTCTGCCTACATAAAGGGTCCGTAACAGAACCAACCAGTACGGAAGAAGAAAAATCTTGCACTGGACTGGCAAAACCCCCAACCAAATCTGAAATAGGGGCCGCTGAACCTGGAACAACAACATTTAGACCAGCGCCCTCAGACCTTACTAAAACAACTTCCAGCAATGACCCACCTGGGTCAGCACCTTCTGACCTAGTCCCCCCAGCAGACCCCATCCCACCAGTAGACCCCCTAGCAGACCCGCCAGTAGAAATGATAGAGGAAACACCAGCAGTCACAAGATTAGCAACCACCAAAGACCCAGGTGGGGCATCAGGAGATGTGATCAAATCATCCTTCTTCTCAGGCTGAGAAGAACATTTATCTACTCTGTAGTATTTTCTGGTCGCCCCCTTCCACCAAGAGGGAGAAAGATTCTTTTTCTTGTGTTCCATGTCACATTGGGAGGAAATGTGACTAGTCTTTAAGCATTTTTGACATCTAAAAGGGATACCCTCATAGTCAAGAGGCTGAATCCAGGAACCAGAAGAAGATTCTATTTTGATTTCAGTAGGAAGACCTGACGAAATATTAATCTCAACTAAAATGTGGGCGACTGTAGAATGATAGATGTTGTAGGAGTCATTGTCCACATCAAAAAATCCCCCAAAGCCTCACCCACCTCCTCAAGGATGGAGTCATGCCAAAGATGAATAGGGAGATTGGGGAGTTTAACCCATATTGGTAATTTAGACAAGGATTCAGAGGAAGGATGGAAATCAGGGTGCCAGGGTTTAACCATAAGCATAATTTTATCATCCTCCTAGCTAAAATAGTTGTCTCACAAAATCTTAGTTCTATCTTCAGCTAAATCAAACTTAGCTATGAAGAATCCCTTTGCCATAGGGAAAATATGAACCGTACCTGAGAGCAGTGGTTCCCATACGTGGGTTATCCAATCATGCAGAAGAGGAAGCCTGGGCCAAAAGCCTCTAAAGCGGAAAATCATCATTTTATGTTATTATAATGTTATTATATTTATTTGATTTAAATTATTTAAATGTTGTTAAAACTAAAATCAATTTATATTTTTGGCATATAAATTTAGGTTTTGTAAATATTTAAATACAATATTTCACATTACCCTATGTTTATTATTTGAAATATCATTTTAGGGTAAGTATTGTATTATAATATTTTTATTATTTCTAGGGTGAATTATAATGTTTATAACTATTATACCCTGGATTTTAGGAACATATTTATATCTATATGAGGCAAGTATTATTTCATATTTTGAAAATATTTTAAGAGGGTACTTTTGATAATAATTTTAATCTTATTGGTACTTTTCTTATAACAAATGTTTTTATGTTATGGCCCTCTTGATTATTCATTTTTGATATATTACTTATTTATTAAACATTTAATATAGGGGTCATTTTAAAAGTTTGAAATTATTATTTTATAATGAGCCCTATGTTAAATTTTATTTTAAAGTTATCTAATTTTGGTTTGGTGTGTAGGAGATTTTGACAAACCGAGCAAATTATCCAAGAAATCGAAAAACACATATTTCATTATTTATAATGCGGGAAATGTTTTATTCCCTTAAACCATATATATAGTTAATTTATTGTAATTATTTAGGGATTAGGTATTTATTAAAGGGTATGTCCTTTCACGGGAAACTTTTGAAATAGATATAAATATTAGGTCATTTAACTTTCAAATAGTACAATGAGGAATAATTTTGAAAACTCCAGAGAGAGATGACATATAGGACTATAATTCTGAACCACTATGTACAATTTTTTCAATGTAAATAAGAGATAAGTTCTTTTCTATTTATCTGTGGTTATAAGTTATTTATTTTCAATTAGTCCTTTGGATATTCTATTGTGTTAGAGTATTTCACTTTGTTAAATTCCCTGAATATTGTAATTCAAAATTAATAAATAGTTTGAACATCAATTGAAAGATCTGTGAATCTTCTCTTGTTTTTATCAGTCTCTTAATTAGAGTTAAATTCGATAAGATTATCTATATAAATTGATTTGAATTATAAGTCAAGTGGAAGCCTTTGAAGTGATAGTCTTTCCTTATTAAAAGTAAGTTTTTAAAATAGTCTCTGATTGTACATAGGATTGGAAATTTTCTGCCTCTATAACCCAAATATTCAGTAGGCACTGATCTTATCATTGTTTGAAAGTTGTCATTTAGTTCATATTTTTTAGTTTGTAGATAATCTGACCACTTTTTCAAAACATTTACAATTAGGGTTCTTAGTAATGATTCAGTTTAGTTTAAATTTTACATATTAAAGATTATCAGGAGATTTTATTATTTTCCTCCAAGGATCAGTCACCACCTTGGGAGGAACTTTGTTTGTCTGTGTATCTAGTTGTGCAACATAGAAGATTGTACAGTTCAAAGTGAAATCAGGCTGCCAGCCTTGGCTTAATTAAGCCAGAATTACAAAGGTATCAATTTGTACCTCTTATTTGGCCAAATCTGATCCATAATTTTTGGGCACCAACACATACAACAGACACCCCAGGTTTAACAACATTTGGCTGACACCCTAGTGACCCGCACGACCCTAAATGGTCCACATGACCCTAAGCAGTCTATACAGCCTGGAGTGACCTGCACGGTCCGGAGTTGTCCACATGGCCTGGAGTGATCGGCACAGCCTAGAGTGGTATGTATGCCAAGAAGGAAATTAAAATCATATCAGAGCTAGTGATTCTATCATCGTATCAGGTAGTGCATGCAGGTATACACCAGAAGGATGTACCATTATGTTCCTAGAATTGGGGAACCACCGAATCCCATAGCCAAAATCATGGCACTGTTAAGGGGGATAACCAAAATCCAAGCACAACTCAATGACACCATAATCAAAGGAGAATAATTACAACAACTCATGGAATAAACATTGTGAAAGTTGGTTGGAGAAAAAAATGGACATAGTTATAATTCTATCATGGGCAGATAAAACCCTCAGCATTCATTCTCTCGACCATCGTTGTCGACCTTTCCATCAAAATTTGTATCACTTGGCAGAGAGCAAGAACCCACCTTCTAAGAAATGTAAGATCTACTAAGGCAAGATTGGAGGGACATGAAACTTGAAGGGGACATATCCTTCAGAGATTGTGTTGATCTATGAATGAGATACTCAAGTGGAAATAATCATTTCTACTACAGTGATGACCTCAAACGGAAGATAGGAAAGGTAAATATTTCATCCTTTGATGATCTAGACCAATTACTGCATAGGCATGGGTACAAAAGACAAACACATATTTCTATCTTAACCCAATGTCGGAGGATGGGGCAATCAAATTTGTGGCACTTTTGTTGGAATGGATCACTCATGAATGGTGGCATCATGAAATGGTTACCCTCATCCATGATCAAATAACCTCCTATGCTGAATTCATGGAGAGGCTGATAGATCAATTTGATGAGAAAAATCCAGCACTTCATTTTGAGGAGATGACACAGCTAAAGCAATCCAGATTAATCGACTGTTATATTAAAAAATTCTAGAGATTGTCAATATTACTCATAGATATCTCAGAGAGGAGACGAGTGGTGTTGTTCATGGATGGGTTGATGGAACCCCTAAAGGGATGGGTCAAAGGGTTCAACCCCAATACACTCACAAAATAGATTAAGAAGGTTCTTGACATGGCCACATCTTCTTCTTCCAAAGATTACACACCTTCCCAACCACCTCTCCTAAAAGAGTTCAAGGAGCCAACTTAGAATAAGCCTCTAATGGATGAAGTCACTCGTTAGGAGCTCTGGAGGAGGAAGTTATGTTTCACTTGCAGGGAACCTTGGGGTTTGGGTCACTGTTATCTTGGCAAGGGGAAGATTCACTATATTGAGGTGCCAACTGATGATGAGGAATAAAGTGAAGTACCTAAAGTGCAAGAAGAGGAGATTAATCATGTGGAGAGGATTGCCATACTTATAAAAAAAATGAGGCTCCATTGCTACACTTTTTAAAACTTACAGATGTAGTATGTTTCAGGTCTATAGTACTCTTCAGGGGGAGCAAGTCATAGTCATGCTTGACAATGAAGCCACATTTAATTTTATAAATTCATCCCTTGTTGTTAAGAGGTATTTTAACATAGTGGACCATGAGGGATTTGAGGTCAAAGTGGTAGGAGGAACTTAATTACCCTGCACTCATGTGATTTCACAGCTGAGCATTACCATGGGAAACTACATACTAACATATGACTTATTTGTGATAGATTTGGATGAAACAGATGTCATATTGGGCATTTAATGGATGGAAACCCTTGATCAGTACATAAAAAGTTTCAAGAAGATAGATTTTTCATTTGAGGTGGATGACAAGAAGTTGGTGATAAGAGGTATGTCAAATAGAGGCCCGAGAGAAATTTCAGTGAAGAAGATCGAGGTTATATTCAGACAGGACAAGACTTGGGCATATAAAACCTTGATGCAAAAGAAAACAAGACTATGTTGACCAATATTTTACCAAAGGTTCCTACAATATGCTTCATGTTTCAAATTTTAGAGGATTGGAGGGAATATTTTATGGTTGTGTACTCCAAGAACACCTTTGCATGCCAGTTGATGGATGGTCAAATATAGGATAATAGGTACAAGGTGATTGATGATGTCATCTACTACAATGATAAAATCTATTTTCTACCTCACTCAAAATTGAAGAAGTTAATTACATGAGAGATTCATAATCCACCCTCAGCAGGATTCCCAGGATCAAATTTTTTATTTCTTGAGGGAAAGCAATCTCTGGGCGGGGATGACTGTAATGTCCTAGATATAATTAAATAATTTAATTAGAATTTATGGCCCTGACATTTAATTATAATAAATTTTGAGCCCTTTTTATTATTAGGTTAGTATTTTGGCCATGTCGACACATTTTGTAATCCTTTGAGATGTTTCCTCTAAGTCATAAATAAGGTCGAGTCTATTGTAGTTTTAGGTATGCAGTTTGGATTTTATTTGTAAATTGCAAATTTCAATTGGAGTTTTGTTGTCTTCTATTTTAGAGGTGAAAGATCCTCCCTATTTGGTGTTCGCAGTTTTGGAGGGATTAATTCCCCACCCTATCCTTCTATGTTCTACTATGTTATCGAGATTATTGAAATATGAAGTCACATCATTATTGAATATATTTCCTAGTGTATGTGTGAACTTTCCTTTCCATTGAATATTGATTTTTGGTTGTCTTCTCATAATACGGGCATAAAACATTAATTTCATCTATGATATTCTAAATGAAACCATACAAAAGATGCCCTAGCCTTAACGACATTCACTAACATCCTAGTGACCCGCATGTCTGAGAGTGACCCCCATGGCCCTGAGTAGTCTGCATGGCCCTGAGTGACCCGCATGGCCCCAAGTGGTCTGCATGGCCCAGAGTGACCTGCACGGCCTAGAGTGCTCCATACACCAAGGATATTATAGTGGACCATAATGAGTGTAAATGATCATGGTGGCTAAATTTGTTTAAATAATGCTTATCTCTAATGTGGCCAATGTAGTTGTGCTCTTATATGATTAAGTTGATATATATTAATGTGTAGATGCATTGATTGGATATAGATTGAGTGTGAATTGAATGTCAATTGAATGTAATATGAATGTGGAAGAGTAGATGTACAAGCATATAAGATTGATAGAGTTTATTGAAATGATTGATCAAGAAATCTTACATTTGTTCAATTCATCATTTCCCTGTGCTTACTATAAGACAATGATCTCTTGGTAGTTGTCCAAACCTATATCTTGCCATGGGATTGTGTATCTCAATTTTGGTGAGTCCCTTATATCTTTCCCTAAGGTTGTGTGACTTAGCTTGTAAGTCCTTTTTAGGAGCAGTGCACTCCTTGGCCAATGACCTAATCATTTGTAATCTATTATTCATATGCCGAGTGTGATTCTTGTTGTGGTTTCTTGCACATTGATTTATCCATGTAAAAATATAGTGCTCAATTATTTGTGTTGTTATTGCAATATCTCTCATTGATGGTTAGTTGGATAAAGCTAATTGGTAAGTGTTTGTGATAGAAAAGTTTAAGATTTGGTTAAGAATGATTCACCCCTCTTAGTCTTAAGGCATGTTCAAAAATTGGTATAAGAGTTGAGTTCTTTTTTAAGAAGCTTAACTACTTGAGGAAGATCTGGGGTGATACATGAAAATGGTCACAAAGTGCCTAAGTTTGATGGAACAAATTATGCCTTTTGGAATTCTAGGATGGAAACATATTTGGACTCTACGTCACTCAATATTTTGCATATTGTTTAGAAACCATACAATACTTAGGCTAGTATTCCTTCTACACTAGATAAAATCAACTTGCAGGAGAATAAAAAAAAAGGTAGAAATGCTATTATGAGTGGGTTAAGTAATTCAAATTTGATGAAGGTCATATCCTACAAAACTACAAATAAAGTCAGGGAGAAGTTGAGTAGTTTATCTGAAGGAGACCCAAAGATCAAGAAAATCAAGTTGTAGAATTTAAGAGATAAATTTGAAACCCTAAGGATGTATGAGGATAAAGACTGTTAGAATAACGAAGAGGGGGGTGGATCGGTGGCCTCAAAAATATTCCAATAAATCAACCCAAAAACCTAGTACCAAAATACTAAGCCTCTAGTTATCTTCAGTCCTACAAGATGCATGCCTTCAAATAAACTTATCAAATAACTACTGCTCAGAGTTCACTGTTTAAACCTTATTCTTATGTTTATTGATTAGCAGTCTTTCATTACTGAAAAAAGTAAATTTCTTAGTGTATACCAATCAATCCATATTAGTTATGTGTAATGCAAAACACTAAAGTAATGACTCATAAACACATTGACACATGGATTTTTAACGTGGAAACCCTATTAAGGGAAAAACCACTTGGGATCAGTAACCCAAAATTTTCACTCTTTTGAAGTAAGCTCGGTGAAGAGCCAACCCTATTAAAGGTTACAAACACACTGTTAGGTGTGACCTTGTAAGAGGATTTAAATAGAATAGTTTGTCACTTGATATTGGGCATCTCTATGCTACTTTCTATGACAAAACCCAGTGTAGTTTGTCAAATGGTATCTGACATCTCATGCTATCTTCATGATCAAATATTTTGATAATACTTGGGATGTATCTCAATATAGAAAGGATTTTTAAGTCCTGCTCGGTTAAGAGACTTTCTAAATCAATGGTTAAACTGAAATAGTAAATGATCTATTCACACATACAACTTAGACTTGCATATTTTTAGATCTATTGTAAGTTCATTATACCTTTCTGATCAACATATCTTTTCAATACCTTTTCTCCACTTCTTTCTTCTCAGTGATGATGTGCTTCTCTATTGCTCGGTGTCCAAATAAATCTTTAGCTCTTTCCTTAGCTTGATTGATGAGGACTGTATGAAGTTGTTCTTCATTAGTTTCTCTTCAACATCCTCTATCTCTATTCACTACCCTTATTCATAATGAATTATATTGTCTCTTTATAGATATGATATCACCATTTCTCACTTCATGATTTTCTTGTTCTTGGTGTGATTTGCAATCTTAGCCAATCTTGCTTTAAAGATTTACTCAATTTTTATCCTATAGATTTCTCCTTGACAATTGGATAAAATAGCTTTAAATCCTTTACATATCTCTGGCTTTAACTTGTCGATGAAAACAAATTTTACAACCAATTAAGTCTATCTTCAGCTCTTGCCAGCTAAGTATTTTGTCATTTCTGAACTTCAGTTCCTTTCGGTGTTTAACTCTTTGATAGCTTCGGTTGACACTTTAATTCTCCTTGGGCTTCCCCGTTGGGGTTGTCTGTTCGTCAGGTAACACTATAATTATGGTCGTTAGTAATGTTTGTGATTCTGATCGTCGGTAATGCTTATCAGTTTTCTTTCTCGAGAATCACTGCGACTTTGCTCTCGGGTTTCTCTGTCCATCAGGTTCCACTAACCGTCAGTGTTTGTAGTCACTTAGTGAATGTTGGTATTTTATGCATTACTGATAGCATAATCTTTATCTCTCTGATTCTCTGAAGTCTTTGACACTTTGAATACAACTGATTAGATTATATCAAGTTGACATCAATGACAATATAATCCTTTAACTAATTTAATGTCTTGCATTATCTTTCTACATTTTGGTGATCAAATTAACATCTTCAAACATTCAATCAGTTATATGTCATCAATCTCCCCCTTTGGTATTGATGGAAACACACTACATTATCACACTATATTATTACTAATATAATATGAAAATAATAGTTGAAGTTCATCAATCTCTCCTTTTATAACTAATACAAATGTCTGGCTCTCGGTAAGCTCATATAGCTTAGATTTGTTTCTTGCAGGTCACTCTTCAATATTTAATCCCTTTACTAGATAGATGTATCAGCTTTTGGTTCTATTTCTGATATGTGTTCTGACTTGACGATTCCTCTCCTTGATCATCTATTTTTTCTTTGACAACAATCTCTCCCTTTGTATGTATTCTCTCCCTTTTGTTACTTCTCTCCCTTAGATGGATATTTCATATGTAATCTCTCTCTTTGGATATTCTCTCCCTTTGGATAAAGATTAAATCTCCCTTTGAATTGGTAGGAACTTCTCTCCATGAATAATGAATGGATAATGATATAATCTCTTTCTAATAATGAGATAATCTCTCCCTTCAAATCTCTCTTCCTGATAATGAGATAATCTCTCCCTTTGACAATAATGGCAAACAATTCTTCCATATCATCTTCCATCCCTTTTTATAATATACTCCTTGAATTTCCCTATCCATCAGCAATACATCAAATCTGGTGTCCGGAGTAGATATGTACCTTGCTATGTACACATGTATCTTTTTAGTCTATCTCTTTGCTTGCATCAACATGAATGATCTTCTGATTTGTGTGTAGGCTGATGTAGCCTCCTAGTCAACTTACTAACTGATAGATAAGGGTTGGACCCCTAGTCTCTATCTTAGGTACTCAAATGTATCTTTCAGCATTGGCTTGGTAAATATGTCAGCTAATTGTTCCTTTGATTGAACATATTCTAGTATCACTTCTTTTTCTTGCACTTGTTCTCTTAAGTAATGATACTTGATTTCTATATGCTTAGTCTTAGCATGCATGACTAGATTCTTTGATATGTTTATTGCACTGGTATTATCAAAATAGATAATAATGGTTCAAGAATCTTTATATCCATACCTTCCAGCAACTATTTGATCCATGCAATATTGGAGCAATTTGAAGCAGCAGCCACATATTCTTCTTCTACAGTAGACTGTGAGATGCATCCTTGCTTCTTTCTGATCAATGTGACAAGTTTGTCACCCATGAAGATTGCTCCTCTAGTTGTGCTCTTTCAGTCATCTATGTTTCCAGCCCAATTAGTATCTATATAGAATTGTAGCTCAAATTTTTCTTCTCTTTTATACCATAATCCATAGTCCCCAGTGTTCTTTAGATATCTTAGAATTATCTTGACAACAATCATATGTGATTCTTTGGGATTAGTAGAGAATCTTACAACTATTCCAACTACATGTGCTATATCTGTTTTGGTATGAAAAACATAAATTAGTTTTCCAATCATTGATTTATACAAGGTATGATTTACCTCATTTGATTTGTCTTCCTTTGTCAGCTTACATCCGGTTGTCATAGGTGTTCCAATTGGTTTGGAATCTTCCATCTTGAATATCTTCAACACTTCCTTGATGTATTTGGACTGAGTGATATATATGCCTGCATCTTGTTAAAGAATATGTAGACCAAGAAAAAATTTGATCTCCCATAACATAAAAATTTTAAACTCTTTTCTCATTTCATTAGCAAAAGATTTATATAACATTTCATTTCCCCCAAAAATGGTATCATCAACAAATATTTCAGCAATCAGAATATTACCATCGGTATCTTCCTTTAAGTATAGATTTTTATTTTCACTTGTTCTTACAAATTCAATGCTTGTGAGATAGGAGTGAAGTCTTTCATACCAGGCTCTAGGTGCTTGTTTTAATCCATACAAGGCTTTATGTAGTGTACATACCATGTTTCACTTGTCTAGATCAACAAACCCTTCTAGTTGTTCAATGTATACCTCTTCTTTTAGTATTCCATTTAGGAGTGCAGATTTGACATCCATCTGGTATACCTTGAATCCTTTGAATGTAGCATAAGAAAGAATAATTCTAACTCCTTCTAGTCTAGAAATGGGTGCAAAGGTTTCTCCATAGTCAATACCTTGTTCTTGTGTGTACCCCTTGCATACTAATCTTGCTTTATTTCTTGTGACTTCTCCATTCTCATTCAGCTTGTTTCTGAATATCAATTTGGTACCAATGATACTCTTGTCATCTGGTCTCAGTACTAGTGTCCATGTATTGTTCTTCTCAATCTGTTCTATTTCTTCATTCATAGCACTGACCCATTCTTCAAGTAAAATATTAACAAATTTAGGCTCAAAATCACAAAGTAAACATCTAGTGTTTAGTGACTTACTTCTTGTTCTCATTCCATCCTTCTTGTCTCCTATGATATGATTATGTGGATGATGTCTTCTGACATACTTGTCAAGTTTTGGTTCATCTCTTTGTCCATAATTCTAATTCTCATCTTCACCTTCATTCTGATCTCTGTCGCTTGGTACATCATCTTGAGTATTCTCCCAATTTTTAGTAATTGCAACCTGATGCTCGGGTGCAATATTTTGTTGCTCAGGAGAGATACACTATTACTCAGGTAGAGTGTTAGGTTCTTTAGTGTAAACAAACCTATTGTAGTCTTCTAGTTCTTTTCTACTTTCCTTATCATTCTTCTCTGCAAATTCATCTATTCTTACATTTTCACTTTCAATGATCTTGTTAGATGACTTGTTAAGACATTTATAATCCTTAATTTTGGTGGAATACCCTAGAAAGATACCTTCATCACTTTTGGAGCCAAGATTTCCATCTCTTTCATCTTTTAAAATATAACATTGACTACTAAAGATTATGAATTAACTTACATTGGGTGTGTAACCATACCAAATCTCATAGATTTTCTTCTTTGTGCCCTTCTTCAATTGTACTTTATTCAATGTGTAGACAGCAGTACTGATAGCTTCCCTCCATAAAGTTTGAGTGTTTCTTTTCTCAATCATCAATGTTCTTGCACAATAAAAAATTGATATGTTTCTCCTTTCAGCAATTCCAATTTGCTGTGGTGTTCTCAGTGCAGAAACCTATCTTTTAATTCCATGCTCATTGCAATAGTTAGTGAATTCATCTAAAATAAATTCTCCTCCTCTATCTGATCTTAAGCATTTCAATTCCTTACCACTTTGTTTTTCTACCATAGCCTTATACCATTTAAACATCTCAAATGCTTCTGATTTATCTTTCAAGAACATAACTATCATCATTCTAGAATAATCATCTATAAAGAGAATGAAATACCTATCTCCATAGTAACTCTTTGTCTTCGTGGGTCCACATAAATTAGTATGGACTAATTCTATAATTGCATTAGATGTATAGGCTTTACTCTTGAAAATAGACTTTTTCATCTTACCTTTTTGACAATTCTTGCACATGATATGCTCGGGCTTTGACATGCTCGGTAAGCCTCTTACTTTCCTTTTATTGCTTATCTTTATCATGTTGTCAAAATTCACATGACAGAATCTCTTATGCCACAACCATATGTCTTGATTTCTATCCATTAAACAAGTGGTGTTAATGTCATCAAGATAGAAAAGGATACCTTTTGTCTATTCACCAGTTCCAGTCAACCTTCTTGATTCATTGAAGATATTTGCCTTCTTATTTTCAAATGCTACTTGGTGACCTTTGTTATTCAACTGTGAAACACTCATCAAATTATAATTCAGTCCTTTTACCCAGTAAGAATTTTCACATTTGACCAGGTTATTTTTAACATTATGGTTCCTTTTCCTTCAACTGGACAAGGTGTGTCATTACCCATTCTTATTGATCCACCATTATAATATTCAAAAGTTTCAAACTTTTTTTTTTATCACTAGTCATGTGGTGAGTGCAACCACTATCTATAATCCAGATATCATTCTTACTAACCTTAGATATGAGTACAGTTTCTACATACCTTTCTTCTTCTCCGTCTGAATCATCCTTCATGGCTACAAATACCATCTTAATGTCTTCTTCAGATTTGGTGTCAGTATCATCAACTCTGTTCTCATCTAGGTAACAAGCTTTCTTCCCTTTGTCCTTTTAGTCTCAAGTTTCTCTTCTGTCAGATTGTCAGTTGCTTTGGTAATCTCTGTTATCACCTCGGTCAAACTTCTTTTAATATGTTCTATCATTACTTCTATCATTTTTTCTTCTTTTAGGACATCTTGCTGCAAATTGTCCAACCTCTTTACAATTAAAACATACAAGTGGTAATTTACCTTTGTATCTACCTTTGCCTCTTTGCAATCTTCTTTCCATTAGTTCTTCAATCTCATCAAGTCCTTGATCCTCATTATCACTTTCACTATCATCTCTAATAGTGTGTCTATGAATTGACTTACTTATTTTCAAAGAAGATTTGAATGTAGACTCTATAGATGGTAAGACACTATTATCAGAGTTTTTCATCTTAAATGAAATCAGTCTACCAATCAGACTATCTAGAGTAACAGTATTGTTTGCAACTTCTCTCATTTCTTGTATAGCAGATACTCTAATAGCATATACAGGCAGTAAGGTTCTTAGGATTTTACTTACCACTGTCTCTTCTTCAAGTACACCTCCAACTCCTCAGATAGCATTGACTACCTCTATGATTCTGCAGCTATACTGAGTGATATTTTCTCCTTCTTTCATTCTTAGGTCATCAAACCTCCCTCTTAGGCTTTTTGCCTTGGCTCTTAGTACATTAGAATCTCCTCCATGTACTAGCTTCAATTTATCCCACATTTACTTTGCAAAGGTGCAGGTTTTGAAATCTTCAAACTCAGCATCAGAGAGTGAGGAAGCAAGTTCTATCATCATGCAATTATTCTCATGTGTCATGCCCAAAATATCATGATAAAACGCAATAATTTTTTTTTGTCCCCTCAACCCATGAGTCTACACGGTCTAGTTTAATCGAATGCAATTTTTGTAAGTATTCTAGAGTTATAATTAAACATGGTTTTCAACTTCCTCTACACTATAGTACAATGATAAGGCTATGATGATTATTCTATGATTATTTATTTAAGCCCAGTTCATAATTTAGGCGTATTAAATTAATTTGGTTGTTTTTAACATTATTCTTACATTGACCATTACACTGGCCATATGTAAAGGTCACGTAAAAATAACATTATTTAGGTCCATGTTCAAGTTTAAAATAGATTCACTAAGTATCCTAATAATAAAAATCTAACAGAAAAGACTATAACCCTCCATAACAAATTTTAAGATGGAAACTTAGATCATTAGTATTAATAACCCAAGTTATTCCAACTCCCTTACTTCATTAAAATACAACTTAATTTAAATTACCATTTTTATTAAATTATTATTATTAAAATTAATTACATAACCTATTTTCCATTAAGGTTTAGATCAAGAATTATTTAAAATTCTCACATACTAGTCTTAATGCTAAGTATGCAAGTTAATCTAATTAAATTAAAAATTACCACCTTTAACTTAAATTAACCATCTAGTTTTTAAAAAAAAAAATTATTTTATTATTTTATTGCATTAAAAGTATTAAATATTTGATAAAGTTAAACTAATAAATTTATTACAACTTTATTAAATCATCTCAATACTTTATTCAAATCTAATAAAAGAAAACTTTTAATAATAATCTCTAATGATAACTTAAAAGTCATAAAGCTGGGGTATATTTATTTTATATATATATAAAATAAAAATCAACCTTCTATTTAACAAAAATCTCTAATGATAAATTAAAAGCCATAAAACTCAGGGTTTATTATTATATATATATATATATAAAATTCACTTTCTATTTAAATAAAATCTCTATTTGATGTGTAGGTGATTAAAAGAAGTATTAATAATATATTAAAAATTAAAAGATTTTCCATCATTAGAATTTAACCCATTTTTCTTCACCATGCTTTTAAATTAAAAAGTAATAATGACTTTATTAAAATAATGAACTAAGGAGGCTCAATTAAATAACATATCTATGCTTTATTAAAAATTACATTGTTTACATTTAGATTAACCTTTTAAAAGATTTAAAGGTGATTTGAAATTAAATTCCCTCCAAAGAACTAAAAAAAACATTTCCATAAAAGATATTCCGCTAAGTAGAAAGAAAAGAATTAAGTAAAAATAATAATTATAAGTCACTAAGTCTATTAACTTAATGAGCTACCCATTGGAGATTCCCTAACCCTAATTCAAAATTAAGGTTAGGGCTCCAAATAAGAAAGTCAAAGAGATGGACAATTCATTTGGCCTCCCTTTCTTCCTCTTCCTTAGCAGTGCCCTACCCCTAGGGTTTCATTTCCTTTTGAAAAATCTTGTGTGTTTCTTGCAGGTCTGGTTATAGAGAAGGCAGCCATGGATGAAAATGATGGAGGCACACGTATACACAAATATATATGTAATGCATGAAGTGCATTACATATATTTTGTATATAAACTTACCTATACCCTAGGCGGCGAATGGATCAGAGTAGAGTATGGATGCAGAAGGGAGGAAATGGGTGATACGCCCATCTCAAGCTAGCTGCGCCATTCAAAGGAGGGCGGTGGAAGGGTGAAACTCCACATTCCAAACCCTAGCCCACGCAGCTTAAAATTTATGTATTTTTTTTTGTTTTAAATATTTTCCAATTAGATTGTTTAAATATGCGCGCGTGTGTGTGTGTGTGTGTGTGTGTGTGTGCGCACGCGTGCGCACGCGTGCATCTATACAACTATATATATCCATGATTGAGATTTATGTTATTGTTTTCAGCTTCATGGGTTTTTATGGAGTTTATGTGTTGAGTCTTGTATTTTACTTTGTGATTGTTTGTATATGGGGTTCTTCAAGGCTTATTCACCCTTGGGAGGGTTGGGTAACCTTGATGGGGTGAAAGTTAGTGATCTACCCAAGTAGTGCAAAGTCTCCCATGTGTGGAGGGATGTGAGGCCTACCCTAGTCTGACGTAATCTTATGACTATTTCTCATTTATATGTTCTCTTGTCGATGCATATTTTGTTATAGTTGGACTATTGGGACACATGTATTACCTTATGGATCTGTTGAGTCCTTTTCTTGTTCACAATACCTGATTATGTAATTGGGGAATCTATTAGATACTTTGTGTGAGTGATGCAGATTTCCATTTAGGACTTAGTTTGGATGATTTAGTATATTGGATTAGTAAGTGGATGTTAGATAATATCAGTATGCAGATTTACTAAGAGTTATGTTTATGCATATGGATTAGATGAAGAAATTGTTTAAAGTTCAATGAATCATCGATGCAAATGTGAGTGAATGTGTGTTCAATTTACATTATGTATCTTGATATGTTTATGTGTTGGTTTATTGGACCTACTGATGTGTGCAGTGAGTGTGCAGGAAAACTTGACCATGGTACTAATCGGGGATTCAAAAATGGACCTATGTGAAAAATGTGATGCTAAGGCCCTGTCTATATAAAGAGACATGGACCTCGTTGTATTGTATTTTTATTTGTAAAAGTGTGGTGTATGATTGTAATTTATTTAATTAAGTAAATGTGTAATAAGTCATGCTCATGT
>MU226529.1:897545-944428 GCA_018584345.1 Thuja plicata | reverse complement strand
CCATTTAGGACTTAGTTTGGATGATTTAGTATATTGGATTAGTAAGTGGATGTTAGATAATATCAGTATGCAGATTTACTAAGAGTTATGTTTATGCATATGGATTAGATGAAGAAATTGTTTAAAGCTCAATGAATCATCGATGCAAATGTGAGTGAATGTGTTCAATTTACATTATGTATCTTGATATGTTTATGTGTTGGTTTATTGGACCTACTGATGTGTGTAGGAAAAGTTGACCATGGTACTAATCAGGGATTCAGGAATGGACCTATGTGAAAAATGCAATGCTAAGGCCCTGTCTATATAAAGAGACATGGACTTCATTGTATTGTATTTTTATTCATAAAAGTGTGGTGTATGATTTTAATTTATTTAATTAAGTAAATGTGTAATAAGTCATGCTCATGTGAAATTGTTGTGTCACTTGACACATGTGCACTCTATGTGTTGGCATGGCTAGTGAATGTGACTAGCATAGGCTTAAATTTACCCAAGAGTTACCTAGTATAGTCCCAATTCTTACCCTTAGGTTTAGGAAGATAAGATTGAGATCAGATTGGGTCAAGAGAGATTAGATTGAGTCTTGAAGGTTGGATTTTCAAGAGTTAACCTTGGCCTGAGTTTAGGAGGGTCATTTGGGATCCTAGGGAGTAACTTTGGGATCCTAGGGAGTAACTAGGGGAAAAACTAACTACCCCACTTGGTACCTTAGAGGTTAGGGGTCATTTTCATCCCATGAAGATTCTTCAAACTCATTTATGACTCCCCTAAAGTCACCATTTTGGGAAGTGGCAAATTCGGAGAGTTGGAAGACTTTGGTTAAGCCATCCCTTCTTTCCTTTCAAACATTTAAGTCCATTTATGAAGAAGGAAAGTTGGGAGAGTATATGGATTAGAGTCTTCCCTCCATTTATGAATCTTGATATTTTAGGAAGAATGCCTATATAAGGAAGGCCTTAGAGGGAGTTTTGGGTACACACCCACTCTCTACTTTTAGAGACATATTCATTTGTAGGAGTAAGACTTGAGAGGAGGAAGGATGAGAAGGAGAAGCTCTTTACAAACCACCTTGCATTTACCATAGCTTGTATTTGAGGTAAGTTTCCTAATTAGCATAGTAAGGAGTAGTTTTTGTTTGCATTTGTACATAGCTTGAGAAATCCATGATTGAGATTTATATTATTGTTTTCAGCTTCATGGGTTTTCATGCATTTTATGTGTTGAGTCTTGTATTTTACTTTGTGATTGTTTGTATATGGGGTTCTTCAAGGCTTATTCACCCTTGGGAGGGTTGGGTAACCTGGATGGGGTGAAATTTAGTGATCTACCCAAGCAGTGCAAAGTCTCCCATGTGTGGAGGGATGTACATGGGTGTATGGGTGCCCATGATGCTAAGAATCCCCAATGGAATGTGGGGTTCATAAGAAAAATTGGAAGGCTTGATGCCATGACTTGTTTTGTGAAAGAAAGGTAAATTTACTCCAGTTGCCACCGTAGGGCATGAAGGTGAAGGGTAGAAATTTTTTCATGAGTCCATGTGTGGCCATGGAACAAGATTATATATGTGGTACTTAGGAATGTTGAGCCCATGTGTGGCCATGGAACAAGATTATATATGTGGTACTTAGGAATGTTGAGCCCATGTGTATTATTGGCTTTCTTCTCTTGTGGTAGTCCTCTTTCACCCCTTTGTTTCAGGTCTTTTGGAGACCTATGTATATCCTTGGGTATTGGGTATTTTTCATGGGTTCATGTTTTCAGTTCATGGTTGTTATGTGTGTTTGTATCATAGTTTAGCTCTGGATCCCCTAGCTCAGGGGTGGCCTTGCAAAGGCCTAGGTTGGGAGGTGAGCCTCCATGGTCAACCTTGATGTTCTTGCAGGTTCAAAGGAAGATTTTTAAAGTTTAGCCAAAGTCTTGGTGTCTTGGATGAAATTTCTACCTCAAAGTCTTTTTCTTTTCAAATTTCTGCCTTGTAAGTTTTGAAAGGTTGTGGAAATTGTAACCTTCTTGTTTTGAAGACACTTATAAAATTGGTGTATTTCATTTATATTAATAAAATTAGTATTTGGACCCTTATTTAAAATGATGGTTATTCCAAAATGAAATATTATGGTTGTTTTACTAAATATAGAATAAAATTTCAATTCATTTAATTTTTTGAGATTTGAAAAGGCGTAGAAAGAATTTATCTCTTATTGTTAATATAACATATTTAAAAGAAACATAAGATCAATATATTAAGGTTTTAATGTCCAGATTGTGGGGCATGACACTCCCTTCTCTAAAAAGCATGATTGTTGTCTAAAACATTGTTAGTTCGAAAGCTCAGACTCGAAATACCTTGAGCTCATCATATCAAACATCATCATCTTTATCAAAGTGACTTTGTCCAAGGCAAAGGTCCACAAATCCTATCTTTTTACATCATCACCACTTTGAGATCAAGATATATCAATATCTATCCTTAGAATTACCCTTGTCCAAAACATAACTCAGACTACCTTAGAAAGGATTTTTCTTCCTTGTTTTCTTTATATCACTTGTTTTAGTTACAAAACCTGGACCACACTATGTCTCAAACACCTCATGGAGGGCCTTACACAAGGTCTAAGGCTAGAACACAACCTGATGAGTCATATATCAACCGATTCCCCATTTGGGAAAAAAAGCAAGAGAACGATCCTTTTGTAAACACCAGTTCTACTTTGTTCATTGAATAACCCCGTGGAGAAACTCTTTTCCAAAATGTCATAGAAGAGGAATTAGAGGATATAGAGAAAGATGCTTATTCCACACAAGTAGTTGACACTATTGTAAAAAGGAATCCTGAAGGATTCTTAGCCATGCTGATAAAGAAGGGATTCAAACTCCCCGTTGAATTCAATGTATCAACCATATGGCCTAAAAACCCTCTCACAGGTCAAAACACTACTCAGCCTCCTCAAATACTGCCTGTTGTCTCTCAAATATTCCCACCATTGGTATTACCCACATTGACATAGACAATACCCGATCAAACCGATGACACAAACCATGCCAACACATCTTCCACTCAAAACATGATAGGCTCACAACTGAGTGCACCTGTGGTTAAAAGTATGTTCCCACCTTTGGTCACATGGCCGGGGAAATCAAACTCTCAACCTACATCAAACACCAACTATTCTAAAACTATGTCGCTACTGCAGTTAATTCATACTAGTCTTGGAATCAAAACTTCATACCCACAGGGATCCATCTCTGCAGGTATAAATTACAGTAAATGCCCACCCAAGGGTACACCTTTTCCCATTCTGACATCAATCCAACCCCCGCAATAGAAACCCCAGCTTCAGTTTCCTCAAATCCAATCTCTGCAACAACAACCCCAGCTTCAATTTCCTCAACTCCAACCCCCGCAACAACAACCCCATCTTCAATTTCCTCAACTCCAACCCCTGCAACATCAACCCCAGCTTCATTTGCCTCAAATCAAACCTCCATAATAGCAACCCCAACTTCAGTTGCCTCAATTCCAACCTCAACAATAACAACCCCAGCTTCAACCTCAACCTCAGCAACAACAATATCAACCCCAATAGTATCAACCCCTATTTCAATCACAACAAATAATGCATCAAAACCCACCATGGGCTACTCATGTGCCCCCATTTACAAATCACTCAGTGGGAAATCAATATCAAGTCCCCAGGATGAAATCCTATGTCCCTACTCAAGGGACATAGAGGCGCAGCCTCATACCCACTACAACATAGAGGAACATCCTCACACACCAACCTCAATATCAAATGGACCTGTTAATGCAACAAATGCAAACCCTTCAAACCCAAATTATGGATATGAAAAATTAGGGGCAAACTAAATCCTACACCGTAGAGGATTTATACCCATACCGCTTTGACCATTCTCTCCACATGTCTCCATTCCCAAATCACTTCTCGGTACCAAAATTTGACAAATATAGGGGCAATACCAACCCTATTGAACATATCCAAGATTTTTTTTCTAGTTGCGTCGAAGTCGCCCATGATGAGACATATTTAATGTGACTGTTCCCACAAAGCTTGGCCGGACCAGCAATAGAATGGTTCTCACATTTACCTCATGGCATTCAGTCTTGGGGAGAATTGGCTGAAAAGTTCATAGCTCACTTCCATCATAACATCAAGCACAAGGTCAGCATCAAGGACCTTTGTGATATCAAACAAAAGGACAGAGAGTCTTTTGTGAAGTTCCTATAGAGATGGAGGAATACGACAAACCACATAACATATGATGTGCCCGAACAAGACCTAATAGTCATGTTTGTTGACAATCTAATTCTAGACATGTCATTCACAATAGAGTTGCAGTTAGCTCTAAAATTCACACAACTCATCGAACGAGGAGTTCATTGTGAGAAGAACTTAGTCAAATAAGGAATCCTTGTAGATCCAACACAAATGAATACAAACAAAAATACAACGGACAAAGCCAAGTGGTGGAAGTAAAACAAAAATGTCACTAGCAATGGTGTCATTGATGTGAAGATAGTCAACTATGCACAACCCAAGGTGACACTGCAAGGCGCACCTATGGCCAACCAAAAACCCACAGGGCCCACTCAACATGCATACACCCAAAACCAACCTCCCCCTGTACAAGCAGCCGCTATGTCAAATAGTCAACAATAGAATCAACACAGACCACAGTTCTAATTCCAGCAATGAGATTTCACACCATTAGGAGAGCCGATAGAATCAACTTTATGCAAGCTGATATAATCAAACACTATCACTCTCCCAAAAATAAGGGACTTTGAATAGGATGCAAACAAGCCAAGGTGGTATAATGACAAGGACTTCTACAAGTTTCATCAGGTGAAAGGACATAAAACATCCAACTATTACTAATTGAAACACGCTATCCAAGACCTGATTGACACAGGGGCCATTGATGTGAAAAATACCCAAACCAAATGCACAACTGATCATGCTATCTTCAATGATACCTTTCATGATCACAATAAGGGAAAATCCTCTAGGTCTGGTGGACAGGAAAAACAAGTTAACTATACATATGCCAAGAGTGTTAATGTTATTAATTGCCTCAATCCTTCAAATAGCCATGTGGCTACTATCACTATCAAAGACCAAGGTAACAAATGTGTTGTAAGAACAAATCACACCAGAGTCATCTTGCAAGCAGTACCATCCTCATCTACTGTATCTGCCAATCCTAAAGAAAACACAGATCCACAACCAAGCATAGTGGATCAACTAAAGCACACACCTACCCAGATCTCCATGTTTGACCTATTGCACATATCTCCACAGCATAAACTAGCACTTGACCAAGCCCTTCAAAATGCAGCTTTCCCAAGGGACATAACACCTGAGAGATTCCAAATGATGGTTAACCATATATCTTCTAACAAACATGCCACATTCATAGACCGTGATGTGCCACCGCATAAACCCCTACATAATGATCCTTTGCACTTACTTGTCCAGGTCCACAAAAGCACTATCTATAGGCTCCTTGTTGATGGTGGAGCTGGGTTAAACATCTTTACTCTAAAGTTAATCAAGCAACTGGGATATTCAAAATCAAGCATTGATGTCACAAGGAGGATAAATATCAGAGCTTATGATAAAGAGGAAAGGTCCTCTAAAGGTATTATCATTCTACCTGTCCATATCAGTCCAGTAGTAAAAAACACTCCCTTCCAAATCCTAGACCTCAAGTTGGGATACAACATGGTACTAGGGAGACCCTGGATACATGAAATGCAAGCTGTACCTTTGACATACCATCAATGCATCAAGTTCCCACACCAGGGAGAGGAAATCATCATAGAGGGAGACCCTAATCCTTTCCAATACTCTAATGCTATCCAAATCAACACTGATAACTAGGTACCCTCAAACCAAGATGTAGACATCCCATCCTCTTTAGATTCAAATCCCAAGGATTTCACATGGACAATAGGAAAGATAGTCATTAACCAATATGCAAGTATTCCCTCCTCTTTAGATTCAAATCTTAAGGATGTCACACAAAAAGTAGTCGAAATATCCATCACCGACAAAGGTTGTGGTGAGTATAAATATGAAGAGGATTTCACCATCATGCACATTCCTCAGATCCTGAGAAATTATGGCATGCGATAACCTATTATTACAACAGAAAATCCATAACCTATTCTATTCAGATGTCCGCCCACAACCTTTGTCCGATGGGGAGACATAGCGGAAGAAAAGCCATTTGAACAAGATATCAGTACATGGTTATACCAAGACCCACAATAAACAATCAGATAAACCCTACCCTTGTCAAACTATGGTAATGGTTATACAATGTTACAAAGATTTAGGTATGATGGTACAACTGGCCTGGGGGAAAGACAACAAGGCATGATGGAATTGTCTCTCCCTCCAACTCAAAGAAACATGAGAGGGTTGGGTTATGGACAACAAAGAACAAGTCTTTTGATCCAAGACATCTAAGTCAATTAGGAACAAATAGCAGAGAAGCACCAAGGGAATAACACAAAACATGTGTTGATAAGAAACATATTAGCACAGTTTTTTCCCGCGGAAGAGAGAACCACACAAACCCGAATAGACCTCCACATAGAAATTGATGATAACAAAGGAAGTGAGATATCTGATGAGCATTTTAATGAGACTGACTCCCACGAGTATGAGTGGAGATCCCTTCACAACTCTGAACCACTGATCCTAGATTATTCTCCTTGGTCAGACACTATCATAAACCTAGAAGACTTATTTGACCAACTGACAATTACTGAACAACCCTGCATAGATAAGCATGTCATTTATCAAACCTCAAGTGGTGCATCCACATCATAGTCTAGTTTTTTAGGAACCATATATGTAGTCCCTTTCAGTCAACTGGAGTCAGACAACCATGAAAGTATCCATCTTGTACACCTAGAGCTAATAGAGTGGGATAAAAAAGGACCCCCTAATTTAGATGTCTTCAAGAATGATGAGGCTATTGCTGATTTCATGGGAATTAGAGAAGGCATTTCATTAGGAGACCACAAGGAGGAAGCTCCTCTTTCTGGTCGAAAAAATTAAAAAAAAAAGAAAAAAAGAATGATAAAAAGCTAAAACAAGACGTATCTTCTAGTGAAAGCCTCACTGAGGCGCTAGAAGATGAAAAGAAGGAACTCCTCCCCTTGAAAAAGGAGAAATCAACATTACTAGCAGAAGAAATAGAGGAAGTCAATTTGGGAGATGAAAAGAACCCAAAGAACATATAATTGGAAAAATCACTCACCCTTGAGGAGAGAGAATAGTTTATCAGCTTCTTTAAAGCAAGGATGATCAATTTTCCATGGTCCTACTCAGATATGCCAGGGATAGATCCAAAGCTAGTACTACACCATCTCTCATTGCTACCCAACATAAAACCTATCAAGCAGAAGCTGAGAAAGATACATCCCCATGTTGCATTGCTAGTCAAGGTAGAATTGAAGAAGCTATTGGATGCTAAATTCATAAGACCTATACCATATGCAGACTAGATATCTAACTTGGTACCAGTTACAAAGCACAGTGGTCAAATACAAATTTGCACAGACTTTAGAGATCTCAACATAGCTTGTTCCAAGGATGAATTTCCCTTACCCAACATTGATATGATATTAGATCTAACCGATGGACATCAAATGCTATCACTCATGGACAACTTTTGAGGGTATAATCAGATAAGGATTGCACCAGAGGATCAACATAAAACAACTTTTACATGTCCTTGGGGCACTTACTATTGGAACGTCATGCCATTTGGCCTCAAAAATGCTAGCGTGACATATCAAAGGGCTATGAAAACTATATTTCATGATCTTATCCACAAAATAATGGAAGACTATGTGGACGAAATAATAGCCAAGTCAATGCTTTGCAAGGATCATATACAAGTATTGGGACCAATCTTTGATAGAATGCAAGAATTCAAAGTTGGTTTAAACCCAAAGAAATGTGCATTCGGTGTCACATTAGGAAAGTTATTGGGGTTCATAGTGTCACATAAAGGCATCAAAGTAGACCCAGAGAAATTCAAAGAAATATTGGACATGCCTCCACCATCGGACCTGAGGCAACTAAGAGGATTACAAGGAAGGCTCCAATCAATCAGGTGCTTCATAGCTCAGCTAGCAGACAAGTGCCACCCATTCCAACATCTACTACACAAAGACATCAAATTCATGTGGACCGAGCAATGTGAACAAGCATTCCAAATATTCAAGGACTACCTCCTCAAGTCTCCTATATTGGTGCCACCAGTCCAAGATAGACCATTGCTTTTGTATATCTTAGCAATAGAATCAGCATTAGGAGTACTCCTGGCACAACATGATGATACAGGTAAAGAAAGGGCCATCTACTATCTAAGCATAATATTGGTAGGATATGAGCTCAACTATATGTCAATTGAAAATTCATTCCTTGCAGTTGTCTTCACTTCCTAGAAGCTGAGACATTATATGTTGAGTCACCAAACAAAGTTGATCGCACATATTGATGCTTTAAAGTACCTCCTAAGCAAAGAAATGCTCACTAGAAGACTTGCAAAGTGGGTAATGATCCTAAGTGAGTTTTACATTGAGTACACAGATAGAAAGGCCATCAAAGGGAAAGTGATCATGGATCAATTAGTAGAGGCACCCATTCAGGACGATCAACCTATTATTTATGACTTTCCTGATGAATCTATTATGACACTACAACCATCAACCAAGGTATGGAAACTCTATTTTGATGGGTCATGCATGAGCCATGGTGTGGGGGTAGGGATAGTGCTTATCACTCTAGATCATGATACAATTCCAAAGTCTTTTAGACTCAACTTCCCATGCACAAACAACATAGCAGAATATGAAGCACTGGTCATCGGTCTAAAAATAGCAATTCAATGTAGAATCAGGAACCTTAAGGTGTTTGGAGACTCATAGTTGATCATCAGTCAAGTCAACAATGATTATATGACCAAAGATGAGAATCTCATACCATACAGAGCACAGATGGAAACACTACGCACCAAGTTCCATTACATCTTCTTCAAGCAAGTACCACAAGCACAAAACAAAGTTGCAGATGTGATGGATACCATAGCATCATTGATTGATGTGCCAAGAAAAAAACAAGATTCCAGTTTCTAGTAGAGCAACTCTTGGTGCCATCACATCAAGCATCTATCACAGAATCAATATGCATCCTTGTTGGTCCTGAAAACCCATGGTACCAAGATGTCTATAACTACCTCCAAAATAGTGTCGTACCTCCCAACTTGTCTAGGAACCAGAGAAAGTCCCTCATCCACCAAGCCTCTAGGTATACCATCCTCTCAACTACTTTATATAGATGATGTCTAGATGGAATGCTACTAAGATGTCTCACTTCCACAAAATACCAGATAGCTTTGTACAAGGTACATGAAGGAATATGTGGAACTCATGGAGGTGGAAACAAATTAGCTACGAAGATCATCTGCATGGGATACTATTGGCCCACAATAGAGACATATGCACACAAACATTTACAAAGGTGTAGACAATGTCAGATTCATGGAGACCTCATCCATGCACCAGCCTAGGAACTGAATCCTATCACATCACCATTGCCATTTTCCATGTGGGGATTTGACCTAGTGGGAAAATTTACACCTTCTTCAACAAATGGACACAAATACATCATAGCAGCAACAGAGTACTTCACTAAGTGGGTAGAAGAAATTCCCCTCACTTACATAACTAGAAAGAAAATAGCAATGTTCATACTTAACCACATTATCTCTCGATACGGGATCCCTCAAACTATCCTGACAGATCATGATACACCTTTCCAAAACAAGGATGTTGAAGAGCTATGCAAACAATTCCATATTAAGCAAGGGTTCTATCATTTTATTATCCTCGAGGCAATGACCAAGCCAAAGCTACGAACAAGACAATCTTGAAAATCTTGAAGAAAATAGTGAACGAATCAAGACAAGACTGGCATTTACAAGTTAGTCCTACATTATGGGTATCCTTAACTAGCACGAGAACACCTACAAGAGCCACTCCTTTCTCCCTAGTCTATGGATCAAAGGTGGTATTACCCCTTGAAGTGGAAATTCCATCCTTGAGGATATCATTAAAAAACCTGGTTTCAGATGAAGACTACAGAGTAGCAAGGCTCAGTGAACTGGAGTTACTAGATGAAAGAAGACAAAATGCCTTCAACCACTTACAAGGCTATCAGAGTCACCTTAGAAGAAACTATCACAAGAAGGTTAAGCCATGAACATTTGAGATAGTAGACCTTTTCCTCATGGAAAATCAAAAGAACCAAATAGAAAGAGTCAAAACTGGAAAGTTTGAACCTAACTGGCTAGGCCCATTTGTCATTATCAGCTCTACTCAGAGTGTGGCATTCATACTAGTGACACCAGAAGGAGATCAGATCCTTGGATAAATCAATAGCATGCACCTCAAGAGGTTCTACCCTTGAGGACTCTATGGTTAAGGCACCTATCTACATATCTAGAAAATACCAAAAAAATCAGAAAATACAAAATGTTACCTTGGTGAAAACCTGGCAATCAGGCGCCTTGGTGACAAACAAAAAAATCAAAAAAGAAAAAAAAGTAAAGAGAAACAAAATTGCTCTCTCAGTGAAAACCTGGCAAATAGGTGTTATTGAGTAGGTACCTTGGTGAAAACCTGGCAAACAGGCGCCAAGTGTTCAAATCCATCTTCACCATCAATGAACTCCAAGATCAAAAGCTTGAGCACACTTCAAATGCAAGACTAACTACCCAAGCTATACCTAGAAGCACACTCCCCTCTAAGCACCAAGCACTTATCCATGGTCAGTATTGGTCCACTAGACTAGGGGCGATTCTAAAATGTCCTGAAAAAAAACCAAAAAATTGAAAAGCACATCAAAATCCTAAAAAGATCAAAAATCTTGAGAAAATCAATCTTCATAAAAAACATTAAAAAAATTGCAAAATTCCAAGCAATAAAACCAACTCGGTTATCAAGAGAGAAAAGGGAAATCACACCCAGTCAATCAAATGTCATAATTATGAGCTTTGCAAAGCAGTATTGGGCTCATCTGACACAACTTTATCAATCTATCAAATCAATCAGCAAGCAACTGGTGACCAAGCCAAGCTATAAATTGTCACAATCATGAGCTTTGAAAACTAGCATGGGGCCCATCTGACACAGCTTGCTCAACTCCCAACATGATCATAATCAATCATTCAAGTAATATCAATCATCTTACATAGTGATGGATACACTCAAACTAGACAGGTCAGTCTTATATGAGTAATCTATTATTGAAACTAAACACACTCAAGAAATCAAGCCTATCCAAAGAGTCGAGTCAATCAAGAGAATCCAACTGCATCAAGGAACCATCCAAAAAATGTTGACTAGTTCAGTCAGATGTCAATCTATATTTTGCGGTTATGTTCTTATGCTACTCCAGGATCCACCATGTGAGGAGAGTAGCTATGATAGATCATGACTTATTTTCTTTGATTGCTATTTGTTGAATGTTCACTTTGATTTTAGGGCCATGATGATTTAGGATAAATGCGGTAGGCGCTATCACTTATCTGGCAGCCACATAGTTCCACGATCTGAGCTTAAGCCTAAGAAAGAATTGGACATTCCTTCTCTTTTTATTTTCTTGTTTGGTTTATAGAATCAAGAGCTCACAACGCTATTCAGATGGACTCTGAGTGTGTTGGAGTTCTATCTTGGTTTCTATGGTCTTTCCCTTTATGTTGCAAACAAGAGCTCATGATGCTATCTAGATGGAATCTAGGGGCATAGGAGTTCTATCTTTTTTTCTCTGGCTTTACCTTTCAGAATCAAGAGCTCGCAGTGTTATCCAGATGGACTTTGGGTGCATAGGAGTTCTATCTTGGTTCCTTTGTTTCAAGTTTTTTTATTCAGAGGACAAAGTAGTATCTAGATGATCAATATATGGGTGCTTTTGGCTCTCTTTCTTTTCAAACAGGGAACATAGTTGAACTCAGATGGTCAATATTTGGGTGCACTAGGTTCTCTTTCTACTAAATCTCTCTACTCCTTTCACTTATCAAGAGGTCATGGTGGTATCTAGGTGGTATGTGATCTAGATACATTGGAATCTCTTCGGAATTTTAGAAAATATAAAAAAAAAGATGCAATGATGACAAATATTGGAAATAGGGGCAGCGACTTGGGACACTCATCCTTTCTATCAATTCATATCTATCAAAAAAGAAAAAAAGTAAAAAATCCTTTCTATCATTGCATTCTATTAGGTCAATCTCAGAGAACATCTATCCAAACTAACTTCTTTCGAATTAACACATGCATTACTCAAATATTTTATGCATAATAGATTGCATGCATTCCATTTAAGTGCATCAAAAAATGAAAAAAACATAGTAGTTACATACATGGTAAATCATAAATCACATACATCCAGAAACATCTCATATAAACATGCATTTCATTTCCACCATCCTGCATATACATGTTAGTATCATAGGAAAAGTAAATCATCCATATATGATTCTGCATAATAGAATCATATTGCATATACATCTCATCATCTAAAACACCAAATTATGTAGAATCATACATATAGCAAGTAAACCAATGCACTTTATATCAAAAAAACTAGTTGCATCTCATATAAATCAAACTATCTGAGTACAATGTATGGTTACAAGTCTGAACAAAAGATGGTAATCAACATATATATCAATAAATATCAGTGTGTCAGGATACAAAAATGGATACTACTCAGAGTATATCAAATGACATCACTACAAAAATGGTACATGATACATAAAATGGGATCAACATGTGCTACCCCCACCCTAGCCAGGAGGTGGATGAGGGGGTGGCATATTAGAAGCTGGTCTCTATGATGAACCAGGAGCTCCAACACCATTTCTTTGTGATCGCTGGGCCCTATTTAATCTCTGGGAAGTTGTGTAACTGGGCACCCTCTGCTCTGCAAGACTGCACCCTCATAATGGCACCTCTAGTACTTGATCTCTCTCTGGGAATCATTCCTAGATCTATAGTATCAGTCAAAGAAATATCAGTGAGAGGCATCTTGTACACTGTCAATAAATGACCGAACCTCTACTCAAGCCTGTAGCTCTCTAGACTTTTCTACTGTAACCCGAGCCTCCAATGTTGTAGCATGGGCATCAATAGAAGCAAGCCTAGCCTGGAGATCCTGTACCTGCTATCTAATCTACTCCAACTTTGAGGGATCATCCTCCATACCACCCATGGATACATCCATATATCCCTCCTTAGCCCTATCTCCCAAACCCTCATCTCCTCTCCCCCTCACCACCCAGGAGTCATCATCACTCTCTGAACTCTCCCTTGTACTACTGCCAGTACTGCCACTATCAGTCAAGGAATCGATATCTGCACTCTGCTCATCTGGAGCCTCCACATCTATATCCATAATCTCAACATCCACATCCTCAATCACTACCCTGTCCTCCTCTCTTAGAGCCAAAACACCACCAGTCCACCGGTGTACTCTCCACACCAAATGGGGTGCCTCCTCCTCCATAGTCTCCTCATCCTCTAAAATGGTGCTCAAACCAACTCTTGAAGCACTAGTCTAACTGCCACTCCGACCACCTCTAGTCCTCACTCCACCACTAGCACCCCCAAGACCAGGATCATCTCCCCCATCATCTCCCCTCCCCCATACTCCATCTCTCCCCCCATCCCTACCTCTGTCACAACCTCCAAATCTATCTCCACCTTGACCATCGTCCCTCCCTCCATCCTGACCTCACCTCCCTTGTCGTACCCATTGGGCCTCCTCATAATAGTCTGAGCAACAGGATGTGAGACATCTTTCAACGCAACTGGCCGAGACTGCACCCAATGAGCATCATACTGAGGTGTGGTGCCTGCAAAGAACAAATTCAAGTATCAATATCACAACAGAAGAAGGAAAGGGTATAAAAGAGCAGATGACCAAGTACCAAAAAGCAGTAAGGAAATTACATCAACAATCAGAAAATAAGAAAAACCTACATCTACAGTAGCCGAATGCCATGTCCATGCAACAGGAAGTAAACCTGCAAACTCAATCTAGGAAGCATCGAGTGATACGACACCACCCCAGACGGCAAAGTCCCTCGACCTATGAGAAAAGTAAGCATAAGAATCAGACATGTCCTGCTACTCTCCAAATTGACGCAACACCCTATCGGTGTTGTAAAACTCAATCATATGAACATGGTCAGTAACGCATCCAATCATATATCTTCACTGATAGTAGAAGGGAAGATGGATGTCCTCTCCATCCCAGATAGGGAAATCTCTATAGGGCCTCCAAATGAAGTAAGGAATCATGTCTAACTGCTGCCACTAGTATTTCAAATGCCCCATATGAGTGTGAACAATAGCTCCATCATACATATAAACATATGGCCTATTGGCATGAAGAGCATGTGTACCAATAGGACTGTTAGAGTAATTATATTTTACACTTATTAATTAAATCACTTCGGTTTAATTAATTAAGTTATTTATTACTCTGTTGTCTTAAGCTATCTCTTAGGTGCATTATAATTAATATCTTTATTAATTATAATGTCCAACCTAGCTTTTTTAGGCTTTAGGGTTTTGTTCACCTTTATAGGTTGAACCTTGTAAATCTTTTTTTTCAATTAACTCAGATCATAATTTTTCTCTCATTTTTGAGTAACTTCTGAGTTCTGCCTTTTGCTTCTTTCTGCTTCTCTCCTATAATAGGTTATTTACATGCAGGTATTCTTGGAATTCTATGGATTTGTATCTCTCAAATCCTACATGGTATCAGAGCTCCCCTACTACTATCCATTCTAGTGTTTTTGAAGCAGGTTTTGAGTTTAAGGGTTACAAGTTTTTGAAGAGTTTTTAAATTGGATCTGGGGAAAGTTTTTTATTGGACACATTTTGGGTTGAAACTGACCTCACCAATGGATTCAGAGGATCATTTAGATGAATTTTCATATAAAATTTGACCACCTTTGGGTACCGGAGCAAGTTGTGGTAATTTATTATGGAAAGAGGGTCGTATGAACCTGGCACACTTTTCAAGGTGCGAGACGCTGAGATTTGAGCACAGAAGGTAGGAAGGTGGTTTTTTTCTACATAGGTGGTTTTGACTGCTTAGTGGGTAGTTTTTGGTACCGCAAGGGGTATCAAAAATCAAAGTGTGATATATCGTTGGAAAGCTCTCTCTGAGCCTAATCCAACCATGTTGGTTTTATTTTCAAATTTTGTCATTTGATCAGTTTTTTTGGCATCAAAGTGGAGGCATCTGAAAATCAGGTTTTTTCCTTTTTTTTTTTTCTTACATACTTATTTGAAGTGTACGGGAGATAGTATAATACTTTGTGGGGGGGTGCAAATTCTATTTCTGTCATTTATTTCAAAGAGACCCTTCTACTTCTGTCTACCTTCTCTCGATGGCGGACTCTTTTGTCGCTCGCATTACACCTCACAACTATCACACTTGGAAAGGGCAGATGACTAGATTGCTTATGGAAAAAGCGCTATTGTCATGCCTCGATGCGGCTCAGCCAGTTCTACAGAGGCCTTATGAGGCTCTTATGCATAGAAATAGGATGGATGAGGCAATGGGCCTCATTGCCATAAACATTTCAGATGGGTTGTTGTTCCACCTGGATGGTCTGACCACACCCAAGGATATGTGGGACAAGTTTTCCACCTTGTTTGGCACAATGAATCAGTTCAGGGTTCTCTAGATAGATGCAGAGATCACCTCCTTGGTACCTGAATCATTCACCAGCATTGAGGACTTCCTGATAAAGTTCAAGTCTCTTCAATCTATTTTATAGGTTGCTGGAAAGATGAAGTCAGATGATGAGTGTATCTTTCTGATACTCTCAAAGCTTTGTGGCCCTTATCAGATTTTCACTTCTACCTTCTACTCCACTATGGATGCACTGGGTGCACATCATGTTATGCCCTCTTTTGAGACCTTCTATGATAGGTTAACTCATGAGCAGTCCAAGCTTAGTTAGATGGATTCTCTTACAGGTTCACAGTCATAGGCATTGCTTGCCAAGACATCTCAGGATACACAGAAGCCAAAGCCAAAGCAGATATCTGATTCCTCTTCTCAACACTCTACTGGCCCACCATCTTCTTCTAAGAAGGAGAAACAGAAGACTGAGAACCCTACATGTTCCTATTGTCAAAAGGGGCCTCATGATGAGTCACATTGTTTTTAGAAGAGATTTGATGGCTATGAGAAACAGATTGCAGGTTTGATGGCTATGAGAAATGGATTGTAGATTTGCAAGCTCTCCTTCAGAAGAGCACTATTTCCTCTCCATCCTCTTCCACCTCACAGGGGTCTGCTTTTTAGTTTTCTGCCTCATCTTCAACATCTAGATAGGATTTTGGATAGGGTCATGCATTATGGGCTTCCGTTGCATCCCCTTCCTAGGTCCCTTGGATACTAGATTCAGGTGCTTCTCACCATATGGCGTCTTCTCCAGAGATCTTCTCTTCTATTGAGGCTTCTCCTATTCCCCACATTCTCATGGGGAATAAAATTGTTATGCGAGTCCGCGGGAAAGGTTCTGTATGCATTCAAGATGACACATTCAATAATGTATTGTATGTTCCATCTCTATCTACAAACCTTCTCTAGATTTACCAGATTACACACATTGGATCAGGGAAGACAGTTGAGTTCATGCCAGATTTAGTCTTCATTTGAGATAATGTGACAGGTGGCATTGTTGCTACAGGGACAGTTGATCATTCCACCTGTCTCTACACCTTTTCACACTTTGGTCCACCATCTCCATCATTGGAGCACAACTCTCCTCTTACATGAGAGCATCATGTGGGACAGTTAGGTCACTTGAACCTCTATGTTGTTCCTGAGACCACTTCTGTGGCTGCCTCACCTCATTTTGTTGGGGTTTCTTCTCTTTGGTAGGACTCTTCTTCAGCACTACCAGACCCTCCAGCTCCATTCATCAAGCCACCAGGTGTAGTTGTTGAGGATTCTATAGAGGACACTCATCTCCTCTCTCCTGACATTGTCAGCACACCTGTCATACCACCTACATTGGGGGTTCCCTTTTAGGATCCTTGTGTCTACTCCTTTGAGCATTAGCTTAGCCTTCTAGTGACACCTCATCTTTCGAGGTTACCTCTTCAGTGCTCACTTCCTTTCACTCCTTTGTATTGGCGTCATGGTCATTTTTTTATTAATCCAGGGGTTCTTTCATTCTGGGGGGCTTTGGAGCCTTGACCCTCTCTCACGGGGGGGTTGGCAGCACGCATTGTACTTATGGCTTTGAGAGAGTCTCTTGAAGTCATTTTTTGTCTTTTGCTTTCTTTTATTTCTCTTTTTGGAGAGGAGTTTTTCCCACAAGGTTTTCTCCTTTGTCTCCGGTTTACAAAGATTTCCTTGTATTGGGTACCTGATCAGGCCTTGTTGCTGGGACCCATTTCCTACTTTCATAGTTGTGCTAGGTCAGCTTACCTCCTAAGCTTTGCTTAATGGGGGGTGTTAGAGTAATTATATTTTGCACTTATTAATTAAATCACTTCGGTTTAATTAATTAAGTTATTTATTACTTTGTTGTCTTAAGCTATCTCTTAGGTGCATTATAATAATATCTTTATTAATAATTATGTGCAACCTAGATTTTTTAGGCTTTAGGGTTTTGTTCACCTTTATAGGTTGAACCTTGTAAATCTTTTTTCACTTAACATAGATCATAATTTTGCTCTCATTTTTGAGTAACTTCTGAGTTCTGCCTTTTGCTTCTTTTTGCTTCTCTCTTGTAATAGGTTATTTACATGCAGGTGTTATTGGCGTTCTGTGGATTTGTATCTCTCAAATCCTACAAGGATGACATATAATAATATGCTCCCACGCCCATATCTGTAGGAGGGTCGCACCATAGACGAGTGACTCACCATTAAGGTAAGTCGCATAGAACATATGAAAGTGCAAGTGAGCCAACATGGGTGGCCCCCAAGCATAAACAGTATGGTCCCTGACCATACTCTGAAGAATAGTACCAAAACTGATGGAAAATCCATGCTGCTGACGATCGGGGCATAAGATGCCACAAATCAGGCTGCCTAGTAAGGTAGATAATCTATCCAGGCCTAAGCCAAATCTAGACCATGGAATATCATAAGAACTAGACAATCCAAGCTGATCCCAGGGCAAGCCAAAAAGCTCTATCAAAGACACAATACCAGATTGGGTGGCATACTCAACAAGTGCACCCTGGATAGGAAGCTGGAGGATGCGGTACACATCCTATAGTGTGACAGTACACTCACTAGTGGTTAACCAAAAAGTGCATGTCTTAGAATGCCAATTCTCTACAAGAGCATAGATCAGACCCCTATTGGTTGTGATCTTAGGCATATAGAAAATCTAGTACAAACCAAGGTCCCTAACTACTAACCTCTCATCCTCTGAAAGATGGAACCTGTACACAAGACCCGCTGGTCTCAACTCTCGACAGCGCAAAATCTGTTAGGTGAACTGCACACAGAAGTAAATAAGAAAAATATCAGTATCTTTCATACAGGAAACTATTAGAAGTTAGAATATATAGATATTAGACAAAGAAATCAGACAGACAGTTCAAGAAACACGATTGCGATAATAAAATATACAGCTATGGTACTCTTATGCGAATGCGAAACAAAACATGAAAATGTGGCACAAAAATATCAATTGCGGCATGTAAACTAGTCAAGTTTGGAACACTTATCATTTGCGGTACTCAAGCTGCAATTGTGGCATTTAAACCGCAATTGCAGCAAAACCACAGACGATTGTGGCACAATGAGCAAAAAATAAAAAAAACTGCAAATTTTAAAAGCAATAAATGAGGGCATTAATAACATGGAAAGTGAAAAAACTCACTGGACATCCTGTGCCAGCTGGCCTCTGATATGTACGAACTCAGGCAGATATATGTGTCACACTAGGAAGGCCCGCCATCGCAAGAAAACATGAGGAAAAAGATAGAAAATTGAATACTTACTCACCAGGAAATCAAGAGCTTCAAGAAGGTAATGTGACAAATGAATGGCTCTCTTGGCTACTTATAGGGATTTTTAGAAACCCTAATTTCACAAAAAGGTCCAATTTTTTCTTCCCGGTCCCCAAAAACTTCCACACTCAATATCAAGGGCAATATAAGGCATTTTTCAAATCATTCAGTTACCCAGATTAAGAAATTGTAGTTTTAACAAATTAACGCTCATGTCAAGACATTTTCGCTCAAATTTGTTGAGGGGGAATAAATACACTTACTATTGCTGGGGCAGAATAAAAATTAGAGAATCTTCGACACATTGCGACAAGTCACATCGCATCAAAGAGGGGCAAATGTAGACACCTGAAAATGGACAGGCTTGCAACTTTACATTAAAAATACTAATTTTCATCTATTAATTAATGGTTTTTAATCATTAATTAATCATCTATTTTCCTCTAAATTCATTCCCTAAATCATCTAATCAAATTATAAAAATTAATTAAATAATTAATTTTATTTAATTAATTAACCTTAATTGATTAATTACCATTAATTAATTAATTAAATTCAATCTCCTATAGTTTAAATTCAAATATTTAAACTTACTAATTAAATTCTTCCAATTAAATTAATTTAATTTCATTCAATAAAGCAATTCTAAATAAAAAAGAATTCAATTATCTCACATGTTGAAAACTTTAATTAAACAAATGAATTAAATATTCATTTATCTTCAAAGAGATAACTCCAATCAGATCACATGGGTTACTCCACCCATCTCTCCAGTCCACATGGGTTACTCCACCCATCTCTCCGGTCCACATGGGTAACTTCACCTACCTCTTTAGTTCAAAAAGGTAACTCACAATTAGCTTTTCAGTCAACCAACTCTATCTCCTCTTTACCAAATGAAGAGGTGGAGTTTACTGATGGCTTCTCTAGTTCCCTTTGATCTCAACCATTCATCTCCCTATCTTTGGGATTGATCTCAACCGTTCATTTCATCCCCAATTCCTATATAATAAATCCTTCATAACCATTTTAAGGATCCAGGATTTCAAGCTCTTATGTGCCATTACTATGTCAGTTTGGTTCTAGCATTCAAGCCATCTTGCGATCACACACTCGTTTCAATTAGCAAATTCTCGATGCTTCTCAAATCATAGAGGTTTCCCACACCAATACTGAGCATCAAGAATAGTGTTTCGAAAGGAGTAGAGAGAGATAATAGAAGTTTCAAACACTTTGGGGTTTGCATTCATTTGTTTTCCTTTCTTGTGCTTGTACATTTTATTGGTTACGTTTCAATTTATTCATTTTAGTAGTTCTTGTGTGCTTGATTTATATCATTTGTAAAACCTTTGCTACTAATCCTTGCCTTTGGAAAGCTTGGGAATCACGGATCACAAAGAGAGGTGTACAACAACCATGCAAACCCATATTTACAACATAAATCACATTTACCATTAGGTTATTGCCCCTTTAGGGCTAACCTTGGCCTCACAAGGATTTTCACAATTTAGCCCAAACTTGTTTTCCCGATTTTGAAACCATGGTTATTCCTCCCGCATAGTTGAATAGAGCATTAGTAGTCCAAGAAAAAAAAACACATATTCCTGATGTTTCACAATATAATATATTACTTTAACCAAAGTTAATACATTGCTATTCACAAAACTAGATCAATCATGAACACTTAACTCATAATTCTTATTACAAATGGAAATCTCTTATCTAACCTACCAATATAAACATTTGCAGAATTTAAACCAATTATCACATTTACATGTCATAAGATCATAATGCAGTATCAAACAAAATGAAAATAGTTAAATCATGTCATCAAGGACTGAGAATCATATATATAAACACATCTAAGCATCATCAAAATAGAGTCATCATAAGATATCTATACCATAAAAGGTCCAAAATGAAATGTATCAAAATAAATGTATCCTCCAGATAAATATGACATAACAGTATCAGCTCTGAAATGGATGGTCGGGGTAGGACCTCACATCATTCTTTTCTCTCAATTGCTCAAGAGTGTGAGGTCCTGTAGGCAACACATATTCATTATCAAGGTGTTGAGTAACATCATTACCAATACCTAATAGGTGGAGTCTTATTATTCTTTTCCATGATGCAAAGTTGTCTTTATTCAACTTGGGCACATCTTGCTTGTTCATCTTGTGATCTTTTGCTTGAGCTATTAAACTCCCTTTCTAATCACACAAGCTCTGATACCAATTGTTAGAATAATTGAGAGGGGGGGGGTGAATTAGTGACCTCAAAAATATTCCAATAAATCAACCCAAAAACTTAGTACCACAATATTAAGCCTCTAGTTATCTTCATTCCTACAAGATGTATGCCTTCAAATAAACTTATCAAATAACTACTACTCGGAGTTCACTGTTTAAACCTTATTCTTATTTTTACTGATTAGCAGTCTTTCATTTAACAAAAAATAGTAAATTGCTTAGTGTATACCGATCAATCCAGATTAGTTATGTGTAATGCAAAAAACTAAAGTAATGACTCATAAACACATTGACACATGGATTTTTAACGTGGAAACCATGTTAAGGGAAAAACCACTTGGGACTGGTAACCCAAAATTTTCACTCTTCTGAAGTGATCTCAGTGAAGAGCCAACCCTGTTAAAGGTTACAAACACACTATTAGGTGTGACGTTGTTAGAGGATTTAAATAGAATAGTTTGTCACTTGATATCAGGCATCTCTATGCTGCCTTCTATGACCAAACCTAGTGTAGTTTGTCAAATGGTATTTGACATCTCATGCTATCTTCATGATCAAAATTTTTGATACTCCTTGGGATGTATCTCAATATAGAAAGGATTGTTAAGTCTTGATCGGTTAAGAGACTTTCTGAATCAATGGTTAAACTGAAACAGTAAATGATCTGTTCACACATACAACTTAGACTTGAAAATTTTCAAATCTATTGTAAGCTCATTATACCTTTCTGATCAACATATATTTTTAATACCTTTTCTCCACTTCTTTCTGCTCAGTGATGTTGTGTTTCTTTGTTGCTCGGTGTCCACAAAAATATTTAGCTCTTTCCTCATCTTGATTAATCAGGACTGTATGAAGTTTTTCTTCATCAGTTTCTCTTCAGCATCCTCTATCTCTATTCACTCCCCTTATTCATAATGAATTATATTGTCTCTTTATAGACATGATATCACCATTTCTCACTTCTTGATTTTCTTGTTCTTGGCGTGATCCACAACCTTAGCCAATATTGCTTTAAATATTTACTCAAGTTTTATCTCGTAGATTTCTCCTTGACAACTAAATAAAACAACTTTAAATCCTTTACTTATCTCTAGCTTTAACTTGTCGATGAAAACAAATTTATCAACCAGTTAAGTCTAAGCTAAGTATTTTGTCCTTTCTGAACTTCAGTTCCTTTCGGTGTTTAACTCTTTGATAGCTTCGGTCAACACCTTAGTTCTCCTCGGGCTTCTCCATCATGGTTGTTTTTCCATCGGGGTTGTCTATCTGTCGGGGTTGTCTATCCATCGAGGTTGTCTATCCATCAGGTAACATTGTAATTCTATTCGTCGGTAATGCTTGTGCTTCTGCTCATCGATAATGCTTGTCAGTTTTCTTTCTTAGGCATCACTGTGACTTTGCTCTTAGGTTTCTTTGTATGTCGGGTTTCACTAATCATCTGTGTTTTTAGTCACTTAGTGAATGTTGGTCTTTTATGCATTACTTAAAGAATAATCTTTATCTCTCTGATTATCTGAAGTCTTTGACACTTTGAATATAACCAATTATAATATATCAAGTTGACATCAATGACAATACAATCCTTTAACTAATTTAATGTATTGCATTATCTTTTTTCATTTCAGTGATAAACTTAATATCTTCAAACATTCAATCAGTTATATGTCATCAGAAAATATCAAAGGTTAACTACATTGAGTGAATGAGGTTGTTAGAGTGATCAAAGGTATTGGTATAACTATAGAAGACAATGATTTGGTGTGGAAATTTGTGAGAACTATGACCAGACCCTACAAACCCTTATTGTATTCCATCAACAAAGTCATGATATGGATACACATAAATTGGATCAACTCTATGGGGTTGTCTCTTTTGAGATTGTTTCATTTGAAGATAGTTAACATTACAAGAAGGATGTCACATTCAAAGATGCAAAGAAGATTGAAGGTGTACCTAAGACATGTTATGATCTAGATAATGAAGAAGAAAACTTTGTGAGAAGATTGGAGAAAGATTCTATAAAGTATAAATGTAATTTACCCTTCAAGTGTTTTGAATTTGGAAGAATAGGTCATTATGTTTCTAATTTCTCTTTTAAGGAAGATACGTTTGAGAAGTCCAATGGTGATGAGAGAGAGGGTATTTATAGAATAAATTATATAAATACAAGGATGGATAATAGGGACAAGGGTAAGAAGATTTTTTGTTCAGTAGAGACCCACTGATCAAAAGATGAAGATGGAAATGATTCAAATGATGATTTAGTTTTTTTAGCTAATAACAAGAATGGTAGTAACAAATCTAGAATTCAAAAGGCTATAAAAAATTGTGAAATAATTGTGAATTGTGCACTACATCAAAAGTGAAGAACCTAGACCTTGGATCATGATTTTGGATGTTTAAATCACATGATAGGTGACTAAAGAAAGTTCCTTGAGATTGAGAATTTTGATGGAGGATCAGTGAAATTTTCTAGTGAAGCAATTGCACCTATGTATGGTAAGAGAGTTATATCCATTGATGGTAAGCATAAAATAGGTGATGTTAAGGGGCTAAGAAAAAAAAAATTGAGTTTAATTTAGATGTGTGGTAAATGATACCCACTTATATTTTATGGATTTATATGTGCGATAAAAAAAGGTTCGAAAAGATTGGTTGTAAAAGTAATAAGGACAAATATCAATATTTACTGCCTTAAGGAGAATAAATGAAGCAATTTTTTTTTGGAACAAAGTAGTGAATGTTGGTTATGGAACAAGAGGATGTGAGACATTAATTTTCACAATATGATGAATGAATTTGACTAAAAAACAACATAGTTGAATCCTGATAGAAATGCCATAATTTGGCTTGCTGTGGAATATATCTCCTACTTATCAATATGATGAAGATTGATTCATATAAGGCTATTAGAGATCTTCCTAAAATAAGCAATCCCAATAACACTATATGCAGAGAATGTTAATTAGGAAAGCAAACAAGTTCAAGAAAAAAGAGTATTCAACCATAACACCTTTTGAGATAGTACATACAGATCTATGCAGACCCAACAAAACAAGAGGAATAAATAGTGAAAGGTGTTTTATGTCACTTATTGATGATTATTCTAGATTGACATGGGTCACATTCTTAAGAGAAAAATTAAAAGCTTTAAATAGATTTCAAACATTTAAAAATTTGGTTAAGAATCAGATTGATACTAAAATAAAGTGTTTAAGGTCTGATAGAGCTATGGTTTGTGCAGGTATCTACTATCAAACACTTCAAAATATTTGGAAGAAAATGTTGCATCAAGATAGATGAAGAAAAATTGGGAAAGTTTGATGCAAGATCAGATGAAGGAATATTTCTTTCATATTCTACATAGAGAAAGTCATATAAGCTCAATAAAATGAGGTTGAATAAGATTGTGGTGTGCACAAATGTTTGAGTAAGTGAGGAATGGAATTGGGTTTCTTTGTAGCCTAAGATTAAGGTTGAAGATGTTCATATTTATCCTATAGATTAAAAGAACACTCCATAAGACAAATAAGGATCAGATGAAGAATAAAAGGAACCTAAACAAGTACTGAAGACCCCAACAAAGTATGTGTAGAGATATTATTTTTAAGATTAGATCATTGGATACAAAGAAAACATGTTCTGAAAAGGAGAGTCTTTCCAAGATGAGTGACTCGAGAAAATTATTGCATTTTGTCTATAAGGTGGAACCAAATACTTATGTAAAAGAAATAAAAGATGATCTTTGGATGAGAGATATGAATGAAGAGCTAGATCAGATATAAAATAATCAAATATGGGAATTGGTACCTACATTGGTAGACAAGAATGTGATTGGAACTAAGTGGTTATTCTAAAACAAGCTAAATGAAGATTGTGAAGTCACAAGGAACAAGGAAAGATTAGTATGCGAAGATTATACACAAGTTAAGGGTATATATTTTGAGAATACATTATTTGTAGTAGCTAGGGTGGAAGTAATAAGAATTTCTTTCATTTGTTGCATATAATAATTTGAAAGTATATCAGATGGATGTTAAGTCTGCATTATTCAATGGGGAGCTATAAGAAGCCTACATTGAGAAACCAGGTGAATTTCAATGTTCAGATGACTCATATGTGGTATGCAGACTCATGAAAGTACTTTAGGGACTCAGACAAGATCCTACCGACCCATATGAAAAATTGGACACGTATCTATTGTAACAAAATTTCATGAAAATTCTTGTAGATAATAATCTCTATTTTAAGGTTGAAGGTGATAAATTGCTAATAGTAGTTTTATATGTAGATAACATTATATTTGGTAGGAATGATAATGTTTGCAAGAGGTTTTTTGAGGAAATGTAGAATGAATTTTAGATGTCTATGATTGGTGAATTGACTTAAACATTCTTGGTTTTCAAGTTACTCAAATAAAAGGTAGTATTTTCATTTCTCAGACCAAGTATATGATGTAGATGTTGAAGATATTTTAAAAAGAGGACTACAAACCAATTGGGACTCCATTGGCTAGTGGTTTTGATTTAAAAAGGAAGATGAATATCTTAACATTGATTAGATGATTTACAAATTTATCATAGGTGGATTGTTGTATTTGACTACTTCAAGACTAGATATTATACATGCAGTTTGTTTGATTGTGAGATATTAAGCTAATCTTAAGCAATCTCATGAGAAAATAGTACACAAATATTAAAATATTTTTTTAAAAGAGGGGTGAATAATTTCACCCATAACTATGAATGGGTGATGCCACAATTTGGAGTGTCATGCCCAAAATCTAGAGAAAAAACACACCAACAATTTTTTTTTATCTAAACATTCAATTAACTAAAGTTGCATGTTGATAAGGTACAATACTCAAAAGTTTACTAAGTTCACTAAGGGGGTTCATAACATAGCTAGATTAAATTAATCTCAAACATAATCAGATAGGTCTAAGGGAAAGGTCAAGTGGAATCTTGACAAGCATTAGCTTATCAACATCCCTCAACAAGGTTTAACCACTTAGGTTCAGTTAGGGTGTCTACTTAAAGATAAGTCTAAATGTTTAATTCTAATAATTACGTTTCAAATAAAAGGGAAATTTAGATACGTCTAAGACAATGTTGCATTTAGTTATAATCCCTCGATTAGCATATCACATTAAATATATTTGTACCTAGGAATAGATGTAATAGTTTCATTATCTAAATCTGGTCAACTATTTTCTCGCATTACCCATTGATAATAATTAAAGTATTTACATTGATGTAATTATGTTAATTAAATATGAACTATAAGTTAAACTAGATTTATCTAATGTTGCACAAATTAATCTTTACAACATTTAATTAAATTGTTATTAATTTCTTACTACATGTTATTACGCCCTTTCAAAATTCAAATCTAATTTTAATAATTAAATCTTGTTAGCAATTCATGCTAATAGATCTTAATAAAAAAAATTACTAAATATTTTCATCATTAAATTAATTACAATGATTTCGCCTAATGAAATCCTATTAAAATATTTAATACATTAACTTATAATTTTAAAATTTATTTCTAAGATTAAATAAATCACTAAAACTTAAATTTTAAAATATTCATTAAAATTTCTCCACTCTACTAGATTATAAATTTACTTTACAAATTTTACCCCTTCCCACTAGCTATTAAATTAAATAAACAACATACTCCTTTTATTTAATCATAATAAAAACCCATTAAAAGATTCCCCCTTATTTTAAATTTGAACTTCAAATGAACTATTATTTTATTATTTTCTCTTCTGAAACCCTAACAGGGTTTCCTCAAAATAAAAATAGTTTTATTTTCTCATTTCTCATTTCCTTCTTCCCTCTCCTCTCAACCCTAACCTTAATCCAAAATTATGGTTTGTATAAGGATTCACACTCCCATTCTTTCCCTCTCTTCTCTCTTCATCTTCCATTATCTTCTTCTCCCCCCTTTTTTTATAGTTTGTTGTTACAGGTCAAGCAATGGAGGAAGTATCTTCTTTTTAAAAAATATGTTTTTTACATGTTTGAAGGAGAGGAGCTCACACATTTTTGTGCGTATTGTTTTTGTTTTTCTGTTATAATATGTGTGTGTGTGTGTGTGTGTGTGTGTGTGTGTGTGTGTGTGTGTGTGTGTGTATATGTATGCAAAAAAATAAAAATGGGGAGGGGTTGTGAACTCCCCCCTAGCCACTATTGTGGCTCCCTGTGGTGGCAGAGCCAACTGTGGCAGCCACCATGAGAGTGGCCCATAGGACACATGCCATGTTGGATAACAATGACTGTGGCAGTCACCATATACCACAATAGAAGCACGATTGTGGGAGTCTACCACAACATAGGTTGCCCTTCCCACACCACACCCTCCCTTCAAAGGGAAGGGTTATGGACTGGACTGTGGCTCATTTATGTCTGGTTATTCATTTTTGGATGATGGGCTATGCTAAAATTGCGCCTGGTGCCCAAAGTTGTTTGTAATCCTCTCCAAAAGGATGATGCAAAGAGAGAATCCCTATCATATATGATCTTGCAAGGAATGTCATGTATTCTAACAATATCCTGCAAGAACACCTATGCCACTATTGGAGCTATAAATGTAGTCCAGATAGGTGAAAAGTGAGCCACTTTGGTCAATTTATCAACTGTCACCATGATGGCATCATAGTGACGAGATGACATAGGTAGACCAATGATGAAATCCATATAAATAGTGTCCCACTTCCATTCAGGTATCTCATGAAGTTGACGTAATCCACCTAGATGATGGTGTTTTACCTTAACCCTCTGGCACTCAAGTCATTAAGCTACTATCTCTGCAATGTGTTTCCTCATGCCTAACCAATGATACAATTGTGTTGCATCTTCTTGACCCTGATATGTGTTGCATAAGATGCTCTATGAGCCTCTAACATAATGACGTCTTGTAATCCCCTAGAAGAAGGTACGTAGATGCATCCTATATGACATAATAGTCCATTAGACTCTAAGGAATAATCAACATATTTCCCCTCTAGGGGTCTTTGAGATCGTACAACCTAAAAAAACTCTACATACCACTCATCCTTATGTAAGTGATGTAGTATGCGATCCCTCAAATCTCTACATGTGGACATAGATTATATCTCATGTCATCTCCTACTCAAAGAATCTGTGACTATGTTCTCTTTCCCCTTGATGTAGTGGACATAAAAATCATACTCACAAAGGAACTCCATCCACCTCCTCTGACGAGCATTAAGGTTTGGCTGAGTGAATATGTACTGCAAACTCTGATGATATGTATGTAGATCAAATCAATGTCCTAAGAGGAAGTGTCTTCATGTCACTAATGTGTGTACCACTACTGCAAGATCAAGGTCATAGGTGGGGTAGTTGAGCTCATGAGTCTTAAGTTTTGCAGACTCATAGTCTATAGCTCGACCACCCTACATAAGTACTACTCACAAACCATCCAAGGAAGCATTTGCACAAACTAAAAACTCTGTTGAAGGATTCAAAACACCAAGGATAGGTGTGCTAGTAAGTTCTTTCTTGAGTTCCTGAAAGGTCCTCTCACACTTCTTTGTCCACTCAAACTTCTTCCCCTTTCATTGAAGGGAAGTAATAGGATATGCCACTCTAGAAAATCCCTCAACAAAGTGTCTCTAATATCCTTCTAACCCCATGAAACTCCTAACCTACATCATAGTGGTTGGCGCTGACCAATCCATGATAACTCTGATCTTTGATGGGTCAATTGAGATTCCATCTCCTAAAATAGTATGCCCTAGGTAATGGACCTCTGAGCTAAAGAATGCACACTTTGACAAACTTCTATACAACTGATTATCTCTCAAACACTGCAATAACTATCTCAAGTTCTCTTCATACTCCTCATCCCAAAAATATATCAATATATCATCAAGGAACACAACCAAAAATCAGTCAAGGAATGTGGGGAATACCCCATTCATGAGACTCATGAATACAACTGGAGCATTCATAAGACCAAATGGGACTATAGTGAACTCATAATGTCCATATTTGGTACGAAAAGCGGTTTTGTGAATATCGCTCTCCACAATCCTCAACTAATGGTACCTTGATTTTAGATCCATATTTGATAATACCTTAGCACCCTCAAGTTGATCAAATAAAACATCAATCGTGGGAAGCAGATACTAGTTCTTAATAGTTACTTTGTTCAACTATCGGTAATCCATGCATAATAGTAAGGATCTATTCTTCTTCTTAACAAAGATAATTGGTGTGCCCCAAGGGGAGACACTAGGATGAATGTTCCCTTTCTCAAAAAGCTCCTCAAGCTAAATCTTGAGCTCATTAATCTCATTAATGGTCATCTTTTATTGTTCTCTAGAAAATGGCTCAGCTCCTGGCATAAGATCTATCTTAAAATCAACCGCCCTATGGGTTGGCATTCCAGGTAGCTCAGAAGGAAACACATCTGCAAATTCTTAACAAATAGGATGATCATCAAGTGAAGGTTCCTTCTCCTCTTCTTCTTCCCTATCACTGATAGTGATGGAAAATAACTGGCACCTCTTTCACCCTCTCCTCTTAAGCTTTATAGTGGAGATCAAATGAAGAGATATACATCTCTCAATCCCTAAAATCACCGTAGAAGTGCCATGTTCATCTACACACTCAACCTTCTTATGATAAAAATCCTTCGTGGCTCATGATGGTGCTCAAATCAAAAAATTGGATTTCCTATGGACATGCTAGTCCAATGCTGGGAAACCCAAATGATTTGGCCAACTAACAAGATTCAACCAAGGCAAGGTTGAACCGTTTGAAATTTTGGCTCTATAGAACCAAGGCTGATAAGCCTATACATTAAAATTATCCTTCAAGTCCAAAGGCTTTTTATAGTAGATATAACACACCTCAAATCCTCTCTCTCGAGTATGGAAAAGGCACTTGAAAGAAATCTAACCAGAAAGAAATATATCATAAACTGCAAAATAGAAATACTTTGAGTAATTGAAAGAATGTTTAGAAAATATATGTATAAATGGAAAATAAAAGATGGATAGGATGTCAAAAAACCTTAAACAATAAACTGAATAACCATAATCTAGTTAATGAATAGATCAATGCCTTATTTTATCATGGGAAATAGAGTCAAAATCATCCCAACCCTACATACAACCTCAGAGACAGTCTGCAAGAAACATATCACTTCAAAGGTGTTCAAATGAGCATGTATCTCAAGATGAATTAACAACTATTTTAATTGAATTTAACTTTTTAAATGACAGACCAATTGATTGTGGCCACAAATCAATTGAATTTAACCATACAAGATGAAAAGACCAATTGATAATAAAAGTGTAAATTTAATCAAAAGTATGCAACATCTAACTATCACTTTGAAGAAAATCAAAATATAAATCCAAGGGACTAATCGAAAATGAAATTGAATCAATTCCCACAGATGAAAGAAAAATCACTTATCTTTATTTATTTTGAAAAAAAATGGTACATCCAAGTTCATGTTGCAAGTTGTTGATCCAACTACCCAATCTATAAACTATTTTATCTTATTGTTGTCCCTATTTTTTTACATTTTACACCATATATATATGTGGATGAATGGTTTTCACACCCCTTTAGGGTGAAGAGACACCACCCTATGTTCAAATTTAAAAACTTCTTTTGAAAAAACTAATCAACAAACAAACTAATAAATACCTATCTTTCAGATTTGGATTTGGTAAAAAATATAAAACAGATTGTATGAACATAAGGTTTTTACTAGAGATAGGAAATTTGATTTTTTAAACTGGGTCTATTTTATATTTTCAATGTTTGATCATTTTCATTCTTTGTCAACATCATCTTTACAGCAGGTTGAAATTTTAGCATCTCTGAAACCTTCGCTTACATAATTTTGATTGTTCCTGTCACAAAGCTTCCTTCCTTAATCCCTCAACTTTTAATTGAAAATTAATATATTTTTGTATCCCATTTCATTTATTCCATCATATCATCAATTATTGGGCATGGATTTTAGGATGCCATTTTTTAGAGTTTTATCACTATACAGGACTCCAAATTTTGCCAAAAATTTAGAGCTCCAACAGGATCTTTTTGGGGACATATGCTCCCTGTAAGCATAGTAAGATCCCAAATATCTCTGGAGAAGCAGACCATTAGTTTATTATCCTCTTCATAAAATATTTTTCTGAACTTAATTTGGTGGCCCCTGACCCCCAAAATGAATATTATTATTTTCTTCTATCAAATTTTTTATTTTGTTCACGTAACACTTTGAATCTCCTGAATATGATATTATATCGTTTCTTATCTTTATCAACAATAGTATTTATAAAGAAAATCTCAGAATTATTTAGCCCCAATATCTGATGCCTTGTTGTATTAGATATATAATCCTTATAGAGAATACTTATTGGTTCCACTTCATCAATGCAGTCTTTGTCTTTTGATTTATGTATTTTCTATGAGAAATCATCAGGTGCACTATGTTCTTTGCCGGATGGAGGATCCCTATGCATATGATCAGTCATATAATTATCTAAACTAAGTTCTTCTACTTGGATGTTTCCTTGCACACAATCTATGCCATTTCCATTCCCCATATATTTTTTCTCCTCACATAAATTTTTTGAGGATAGCTCATATTCAGGAACTATTACTTCTCTTATATCAAGAATCTGACCAGATAGGTTATTTGGATAATTTTCAGAACTTTTCTTCAACATATTCTCATCAATATTATGCTTAGTTATTTCAGTCTCATCTTCACAATTCTGATATAAATCTCGCTCATAAGATGAACTGAATGATATCTTACCTTTTGAATGCATATTTTGAGTGTTATTAGCTTCAAAATGATCATTAGCCTGCTACCTTCATCATGATGTTGATATATTTGATTGTATAGAATGTTAGTTATAACTGAGAGGGGGGGGGGTGAATCAGTGGCCTCAATAACTTATCCTTAATCTAACCATCAATCAAATAAACCTTAGATTATTATGTCCCTACAAGATGCATGCCTTTGAAATAATTATAATGATTAACTGTCTGTCGATTTTCCTTGTCTATCCTTATTCTCCTTGATCACCGATAAGAAGTATAACTATTTACCGAAATACAATAAATATGCAGAGTATACTGATAAATCCAAAAATGCATATGTGAAATGTAAAATAGTAAAGTAATAAACCATACACACATAACACATGGATTTTAACATGGAAACCCTGTTAAGGGAAAAAACCACTGGGAATGGTACCCCAAATTTTCACTCTTTTGAAGTGAGCCTTGTTAGGAGCCAACTCTGTTAAAGGTTACAAACACACTATTAAGTGTTACCTTGTTAGAGGATTTTACACATATAGGTTGTCACTTAGTATCGGGTATCTAATGCTGCCATCCTTGAATCAGCCTCTCTCTTAGACTGTCAATAGGCATCGGGCATATCCAATGCTACTTTCATAAATCAACCTTTTTGGCACTCACTGGGATGTACCTCAATATATAGAAGACTGTTAAGTCCTGCTCTGTTAAGAGACATGAAGCTTCAATGGTTAAACTGAAACAATATGACCTATTTCTAATGAAACTTTGAATTGTAGATTTTCAGATCTATCTAAGTACATTACCTCTCTGATCAATGTATCAATTCAATTATTTTGTACTCCATACTTTCTTCTCTGTGATGTTGTGCTCACTGTTTGTCGGTGTCTGTAGAGTTCCTTAGCTCTCCTTTAGCTTGATTGATCAGTACTGCATGAAGTTGTTCTTCATCAGTTTATTCTTAGCATCACCTTTCTATTCACTCCCCTTAATCCCTTTTCATGTGATACATAAATGAATTAATCTTGTCTCTTATATAGACATAATATTCATTGATTCTTGATTATTGGTGTGAAAAACAATCCAACCAATCTTATTTAAAGCATAACTCTAGATTTATCGCATAGTTATCTTTATGCCAACTGTACAAATCTTCTTTAAATCAATCACTTAACTCTGGTCAAATAAAATAAAGAAAACAACTAGTTAAGTCTATCTTTAGCTCTACCAGCTAGATATTTTGTCATTTTCTGAAATCTCTATTCCGTCGGTCAACTCTTCAGTTAGTTGTCAGTTACAACTGCCAGTTCCATTGGTGTGACTTTAGTTAGCTTCAGGATCTCTGTCCATCAGGAAACTCTACTTTTAGCTTGTTAGGCATCCTGTGCTTTTGCTTCATTGGGCAATGTTGTCTTCTAATCATCGGGTATTACTGTGACTTTTCTTCTTTGCCTTTACCGTTGGTGTTATCTATCACTTAGTGAATACTTGAATTTTATGCATTGTTGAAAGCATAACCTTTGCTCCATAGCTTCTCTGAAGTCTTTTGGCATTATGTACATGACCATATAGATGATATCGAGTTGACATCAATGACAATACAAACCATTAACTAATTTAATGCCTTGCATTATCTTCAACTTAACATTATAAAAAAATTGATCAGTTACATGTCATCAATCTCTCCTTTTGGCATTGATGGAAACAAACTTATATTATCACACTGTACTATTTCTAATACAATATGAAATACAATTTATTGAGATTCATCAAACTACCAAATAGTTTTTTTGATAACCGATAAATGTTTGAACTTTGGTAAGCTCTATTTTAGCTTAGATTTTATTCTTGTGGCTTTCTATTTACTGATGTGTTGAATCTTCTTTTTGTGTCAATTTCTCTCCTTTGAATGTTCTCTCTTTTCTGATGTCTTTCTCTCTTGTCATCAACTCTCCCTTTGTGTAATCTTTCATACAATTTTCTCTCCCTTAGGATATAATCTCTCCCTGTTGGAGTAAATTTGATAATGGATAATCTCTCTCCCTTTTCTCTTAGAATAATGTGATAATATGGATACTTTCTCTCCCTTTGACAACAATGCCAAAAAAATATTGTTACAAGTATCTGACATTCATGTCAAATAATCATTTTCCTCCTATCCATAATATATTCCTTGAATTTCCCTTATCCATCGGCAATAAAACAATATGCTCTGGTGCTTGATTCTGATATATACCTCTCTATATATAGATGTAGCGTTGAAGTTCTTCTCTTTGCTTGCATCAACATGAATGATATTCTGATAATAAGTAGACTGATGCAACCTTCAGTCTTTTATTGACTGGTAGACAAGGGTTTTACCCCTAGTCTCTTTTTCAAGTACTCAAACGTATCCTTTGGTAGTGGCTTGGTGAAGATATAAGCCAATTGCTCTTTGGATTGCACATATTAAAGTATCAACTCTTTTTCTTAAACTTGTTCTCTTACGTAATGATACTTGATGGCAATATGTTTAGTTTTTGCATGCATGAATTGATTCTTGGAAATGTTTATTGCACTAGTGTTATCACAATAGATAGTCACTGGTTCTAAGATCTTCATATGCATACCTTCTAGCAACTATTTGATCCATGCAATATTTGAGCAATTTGCAGCAACAACAACATATTCTGCTTCTGCAGCAGACTATGAGATGCATCCCTGCTTCTTGATAATCCATGTGACAAGTCTTTCACCCATAAAGAATGCTCCTCCAGTTGTGCTCTTCTAGTCATCACGATTTCCAGCCCAATCAGCATCGATAAACACCTTTAGTTCAAATTTGCCTTCTCTTATATACCATAAGCCAAATTCCTTAGTATTCTTCAGATATCTTAGGATTCATTTCACAATAGTCATATGTGATTCCCTGGGATTAGCCAAAAATCTAGCAACAATTCCCACTACATGTGTAATATATGGTCTAGTGTGTACAATATACATGAGTTTTCCAATCATTGATTTGTACAAAGTCTGATTTACCTTTGTTGTCTTGTCCTCCTTTTGTCAACTTACATCCAGTATCCATCGGTGTTCCAATTGGTTTGGATTCTTCCATCTTGAATATTTTCAGGACCTCTTTGATGTATTTGGACCGTGTAATGGAAATACCTTCACTTTGTTGAATGATCTATAGACCAAGAAAGAACTTGATCTCACCAAACATAGACATCTTGAACTCTATGCTCATTTCATCACCAAATGATTTACATAGCATATCATTGCCTCCAAATATGATATCATTAACATATATTTCAGCAATCAAGTTGTTAGCATCAGTATCTTCCTTCAAATAAAGATTATTGTTTTCACTAGTCCTTACAAATCCAATACTTATTAGATAGGAATGAATTCATTCATATCAGGCTCTAGGAGCTTGTTTCAATCCATACAAGGCTTTGTGAAGTCTACATACCATGTCCTTCTTGTCTGGATCAACAAACCCTTCTGGTTGCTCAATGTATACCTCTTCTTCAAGTATTCCATTTAGAAATGTTGACTTGACATCCATTTGGTATACCTTGAATCCTTTGAATGCAACATAAGAATGTAATATCCTTACTCCTTCTATCCTAGAAATGGGTGCTAATGTCTCTACATAGTCTATACCTTCCTCTTGGGCATACCCTTTGCATACTAGTCTTTCTTTGTTCCTTGTGACTTCTCCATTCTCATTCAGCTTATTCCTGAATATCCATTTTGTACCGATGACATTCTTTTCATCTGGTCTTGGTACAAGTGACCATGTTTTTTTCATCTCAATCTGTTCAATCTCATCATTCATAGCACTTATCCATTCCTCATTATCTAGTGCATCATTGACAGATTTTGGCTCAAACTCACAAATTAAACAATTTGAGTTTAAAGACTTACTTCTTGTTCTTGTACCAAATTTCTTATCTTGTATGATCTAGACCTCTGGATGGTTCCTTCTTACATATATTGCAAGTGCATGTACATTCCTTTGTCTATCAGCTTGATCATTATTTTGATTTTCATTATGTTCTTCATCACCTTGCACATTATCTTGATCATTATCCTGACTGTCGGTATTTGCAGCCTAATGCTTGGGAGCAATGATTTGTAGCTCAGGGGCTCTACATTTTTTGTAGGGTAGAGTGTCAGGTTCTTCATTTTAAGTGAACTTATTGCATTCCTCTGATTCTTTAGTGCTTTCTTGTTCATTCTTCTCTGCAAATTCATCTATCTTTACATTTGCACTTTCAATAATTTTGGTAGAGGCTTTGTTTAGACATTTGTAAGCCTTTCTCTTGGTAGAATACCCTAGAAATATTCCTTCATCACTCTTGGAGTCAATTTTTCCATTTCTATCATCTTTTAAGATATAACATTGACTGCCAAAAATTTTGAAATAACTCACATTGGGTGTGTATCCATACCATAGCTCATAAGGTGTCTTCTTTGTGTCTTTCTTCAATTGTACTCTATTTAGTGTGTAAATAGCAGTACTCATAGCTTCCCTCCAGAATGTTTTGGTGATGCCTTTTTCTATCATCAGTGTTCTAGCACAATCAACTATTGATCTGTTCCTTCTCTCAACAATCCTATTTTGTTGTGGCATTCTTGGTGCAGAAACCTGTCTTTTTATACCATGCTCATTACAAAAGTTAGAGAATTCATTTGATATAAACTCACCTTCTCTATCTAATCTCAAACATTTTAGATCCTTACCACTTTGTTTCTCTACCATGGCCTTATACCATTTAAACATCTTGAATGCTTCTGATTTATCTTTTATAAATATAATTGTCATCATTCTAAGTAATCATCAACAAAGAGAATAAAATATCTGTCTCCATAATAACTCTTTGTCCTCATAGGTCCACATAAATCAGTATGGACTAATTCTAGAATTGCATCAGATGTATGGCTCTTTCTTTTGAAACTAGACTTTGTCATTTTACCATTTTGACAGTTTTTGCACATGATGTTGTCAGGCTTGGTCATTGTCGGTAAGCCTCTGACATTTCTCTTTTCGCTAATTTTTATCATGTCAAAATTTATATGACATAGTCTTTTGTGCCACAACCATATGTCTTCATTTGTAGCAATCAAACAAGTGGACTCAGTATCATTCAAATAGAATAAGTTACCTTTTGTCTGCTCACCGGTACCAATCAGATTTCTAGATTTTTTGAAGATCTTTGCCTTCTTATTTTCAAATGCTACTTTGTGACCTGAATTATTCAACTGAGAAACACTCAATAGATTATAATTCAATCCATTTACCCAATAATTATTTTCACACTTTATCTGGTTATTCAATATTATTGTTCCTCTACCTTAAACTAGGCAAGGTGTGTCATTTCCCATTCTTACTGATCCACCCTTGTAGTATTCAAAAGTCTCAAACTTTTGCCTATCACCAGTCATATGATGAGTGTAGCCACTATCTATGATTCAAACATCATTTTATCTAATTTTAGATATGAGAGTTGTTTCTACATACCTTTCTTCATCATTATCTGAATCATCCTTTACAACCACAAACACCATCTCGATGTCTTCATCAGATTCGGTATCAGTATCATCATCCTTGCATTTTTCTAGGTAGCTGACCTTCTTTCCTTTGTCCTTATAGTCTTAGGCATCTCTTATTTATGATTTTTGCTAGCTTCTGTAATCACCTATGTCAGACTTCTTCTCAAAAGATTTGTCATTACTTCTATCATCTTTTCTTTTGTTAGTACATCTTGCAGCAAAATGTCCAATCTCTTTGTAATTAGAACAAACAAGTGGTAATTTAACTTTGTATTTACCTTTGCCTCTCTGCATTCTTCTGGCCATAAGTGCTTCAATTTAATCAAGATCATCTTCTTCACTTTCACTATCACTATCTTTTCTCATAGTGTTTTTGTGACTTGATTTATTTATTCTCATAGAAGTTTTAAATGCAGACTCTATGTTTGGTAAGACACTATTATCAAAGTTATTCATCTCAAATGAAACTAGTCTTCCAATTAAACTATCTAGAGTAACATTGCTATTTTCTACTGTTCTCATTTCTTGAATGGCAGATACTCTAATAGCATAACTAGGCAGTAAGGCTCTTAGAATTTTACTTACCACTATATCTTCTTCCAGGACACCTCCAACTCCTCGGATAGCATTGACTACCTCTTTAATTCTTGTGCTGTACTATGTGATGTTTTCTCCTTCTTTCATTTTGAGATCATCAAACTTTCCTCTAAGGCTTTCTTCCTTAGCTCTCAAAACATTTTTGTTACCACCATGTACAAGCTTCAATTTGTCCCACATCTTCTTTGGAGATTTGCATTCTTTGACATCTTCAAATTTTGCATCGGAGAGTGAGGAAGCAAGCTCTATCATCATATCATTATGTTCATGCTTCTCTCTCATTTGTTCAACTATTGGTTCTCATATGGGTAACACATATTCAGTTTCAAGGAATTGAGTAACATCATTACCAATACCTGATAAGTGGAGTCTTATCCTACTTTTCCATGAAGAAAAATTATCTTTGTTCAACTTGGGCACATCTCGTCTATTCATCTTGTGATCTTTGGATTAGGTCTTGAAACCTTCCTTCTAAGCACACAAGCTTTGATACCAACTTTTAGTAATAAATGAGGGGGGGGGGGTGAATCAGTGACCTCAATAACTTATCCTTAATCTAACCACCAATCAAATAAACCTCATATTATTATGTCCCTACAAGATGCATGCCTTTGAAATACTTATAATGATTAAATGTTTTTTGGTTTTTCTTGTATGTCCTTATTCTCCTTGATTACCAATAAGTAATATAACTATTTACTGAAATACTGTAAATATGCAGAGTATACCGATAAATCTAGAAATGCATATGTAAAATGTAAAACAGTAAAGTAATAAACCATACACACATAACATATGGATTTTAACGTGGAAACCCTGTGAAGGGAAAAAACCACTGGGACTAGTACCCCAATTTTTCACTCTTCTGAAGTGAGCCCTGTTAGGAGCCAACCCTGTTAAAGGTTACAAACACACTGTTAAGTGTGACCTTGTTAGAGGATTTTACACATATAGGTTGTCACTTAGTATCGAGCATCTAATGCTGCCATCCTTGAATCAACCTCTCTCTTATATGGTCAATAGGAATTGGGCATATCCAATGCTACTTTCATGAATAAACCTTTTTGGCACTCCTTGGGATGTACCTCAATATATAGAAGACTATTAAGTCCTACTTTGTTAAGAGACTTGATACTTCAATGGTTAAACTGAAACAAAATGGCCTGTTTCTAATGCAACTTTGAATTGCATATTTTTAGATCTATTTAAATACATTACCTCTCTAATCAATGTATCAATTCAATTCTTTTGTGCTCCATACTTTCTGCTCTGTGATGCTGTGCTCACTGTTTGTCGGTGTCTATAGAATTTCTTAACTCTCCTTCAACTTGATTGATCAGTACTGCATGAATTTGTTTTTCATCAGTTTCTTCTTAGCATCCTCTTTCTATTCACTCCCCTTAATCCCTTTTCATGTGATATGGAAATGAATTAAGCTTTTCTCTTATATAGACATAATATTCATTGATTCTTGATTCTTGATTCTTGATTCTTGGCGTGAAAAAAAATCTAGCCAATCTGATTTAAAGCATAACTCTTGATTTATATCATAGTTATCTTTATGCCAACTGTACAAATCTTCTTTAAATCAATCACTTAACTCTGCTCAAATAAAACAAAGAAAACAACTAGTTAAGTCTATCTTTAGCTCTTGCCAGCTAGATATTTTGTCATTTTCTAAACTCTTTGTTCCGTCGGTCGACTCTTCTGTTAGTCATCAGTTATAACTGCCAGTTCTGTCGGTGTGACTTTAGTTAGCTTTGGGATCTCTGCCCGTTGGGAAACTCTACTTTTAGCTTGTTGGGCATCCTGTGGTTTTGCTTCATTGGGAAATGTTGTCTTCTACTCGCTAGGTATCACTGTGACTTTTCTTCTTTGCCTTTACCAATGGTGTGAACTTTGTCGGTGTTATCTGTCACTTAGTGAATAATTGACTTTTATGCATTGCTAAAAGCATAACCTTTGTTCCATTTCTTCTCTAAAGTATTTTTGCATTTTGTACATAACCATACAGATGATATCAAGTTGACATCAATGACAATACAAACCATTAATTGATTTAATGCCTTACATTATCTTCAACTTAACATTATCAAACATTTAATCAGTTACATGTCATCATAGAAAATCTCCTTCACATAATGGATTCAGAAACATAGAGAACATATATTTTCTTCCTCTACTTCCTCGTCAAACATTGGATTCAGGAACATAGAAAATTCAGGCACACCTTCAAGAGATTTTTTATCAGGATCATTGGATGTGTCATCAATAAGACTAATATCTTGATTGACATTATTTTCTGAAACTTTTTTTTGTTCATATGATGTGTGTTGTTCTATTTTTTCTCCTCTATTTGATTTTTGGAATTTATCATCTCCTTCATCTAGTACTCCCTAAATATATACTGATCCATCAACTTGCTTATCATGATGAAAAAAAATTTGACCACTCTTCTCAACATGGTTTTAATCTTATATGTCTAACAAAGCTGAAATTTCTTCTGTACTGAGAAGGTTTTCTTCCTCATCATCATGGTCATTGATACCTATTTCCATACACATCTCATCATGTACATATTCTTCTTCAGGTTGATCCAAATTATCTTCCTCCATGTCATCGTTCCTTTCATTTTTGTCTATTTCAACACAAATGTCAACAACCTTTTCATGTACAAGAGCCTTTTCAATTTGATCATAAACTTCAGTTGAATTCAAATTTAGGGCACTTGTAAATTGTTCCCTATATTCATCATTTTCTTCCCTCAATACCTCATATAATTTCTCAAGAAAAGTTATCAGTTGAGAATCATGATATATTCCTAACTCAAAAATTTTATCCATCAATTTCCTTCCCAGAGGCCTGATATCTGAAGACATTTTCCAATAAATCTTTACCATTATCATGAACATGATGACATGTAACTGATTGAATATTTGATAATGTTAAGTTGAAGATAATGCAAGAAATTAAATTAGTTAATGGTTTTTATTGTCATTGATGTCTACTTGATATCATCTATATGGTCATGTATATAATGCCAAAGACTTTAGAGAATTAATGGAACAAAGATTATGCTTTCAGCAATGCATAAAAGTCAAGTATTCACTAAGTGATAGATAACACCGACAAAGTGCACACCATTGGTAAAAGAAAGAAGAAAAATCATGGGATACCTGACGAGATGAAAATAGAGTTTCCCAATGAGTAAAATCCAAATGATGCCTAACGGATGGAGATCCCAAAGCTGACTAGAGTTACATTGACAGAATTGGTAGTTGTCACTGATGACTAATTGCAGAACTGACTGACAGAATAGAGAGTTCATAAAATGATAAAATATCTAGGTGGCAAGAGCTAAAGATAGACTTAACTGGTTTTTTTCATTATTTTATTCAACCAAAGTTAAGTGATTGATTTAAAGAAGATTTGTATAGTTGGCATAAAGATAACTACGAGATAAATCAGGAGTTATGCTTTAAATCAGATTGGCTGGATTATTTTTCACGCCAAGAATCAAGAATCAAGAAATGGTGAATATCATGTCTATACAAGAGACAAGATTTATTCATTTCAGTATCACATGAAAGGGGATGAATAGAAAGAGGATGTTGAAGAGAAACTGGTGAAGGGTAACTTCATATAGTCCTGATCAATCAAGCTGAAGGAGAGCTAAAGAATTCTGCAGATACCGAAAAATAGTGAAGCACAGCATCACAGAGCAGAAAGTGTGGAGCACAAATAATTGAATTGATACATTGATCAGAGAGGTAATGTACTTAAATAGATCTAAAAATCTCCAATTCAAATTTCATTAGAAACAAATCATTGTGTTTCAATTTAACCATTGAAGCATCAAGTCTCTTAATAGAGCATGACTTAATAGTCTTCTATATATTGAGGTACATCCCAAGGAGTGCCAAAAAGGTTGACTCATGAAAGTAGCATTGGACTTTCCAAATAAATATTGAAAGTCTAAGAAGGAGGCTGATTCAAGGATGGTAGCAAGATTTTCCTAAAGCCTATTGACATTCTAAGAAGGAGGCTGATTCAAGGATGGTAGCAAATAGATGCCCGATAATAAGTGAAAAACTCTATGTATGAAACCCTCTAACAAGGGCACACCTAATAGTGTGTTTGTAACCTTTAATAGGGTTGACTCCTAACAGGGCTCACTTCAGAAGAGTGAAAATTTGGGGTACCGGTCCTAGTGGTTTTTCCCTTAACAGAGTTTCCATGTTAAAATCCATGTGTTATGTGTGTATGGTTTATTACTTTACTATTTTACATTTCACATATGCATTTATGGATTGATCGGTATACTCTGCATATTACTAAGTGTCAGTAAATAGTTTTTACTACTTATTGGTAATCAAGGAGAATAAGGTCAGAAAAGGAAAACTGACAGACTGTTAAATCATTAATACTATTTCATGGCATCCATCTTGTAGGGACTTAATAATCTGAGGTTAATTTTTTGTGGTTAAGTTTAAGGATAAGTTTTTGAAGCCACTGATTCACCCCCCTCTTAGTTATTACTAACAATTGGTATTAGAGATTAGGTTCTTAGAAGGAAGGTTTCAAGACCTAAGTCAGAATCACAAGATGAATAGAAGAGATGTGCACAAGTTGAACAAAGAAAACTTTGCTTCATGAAAAAGAAGGATAAGAGTCCACTTATCAGGTATTGGTAATGATGTTACTCAGTTCCTAGATACTGAATATGTGTTGCCTATAGGAGTTTTGACAGTAGATCAATTGAGAGAGAAGCATGAGCATAACTACATGTTTATAGAGGTTTCTTCCTCACTCTCTGATGCTGAATTTGAAGATGTCAAGGATTGCAAAACTACAAAGAAAATGTGGGACAAACTGAAGCTTGTACATGGAGTTGATAAAAATTTTCTGAGAGCCAAGGCAGAAAGTCTTAGAGGAAAATTTGATGATCTCAAAATAAAAGAAGGAGAAAAAATCACATAGTACAGTACATGAATAAAATAAGTAGTCAATGCTATACGAGGTGTTGGAGGTACACTTGAAGAGGAGATAGTGGTAAGTAAAATCTTAAGAACCTTATTGCCTATATATGCTATTAGAGTTTCTGTCATTCAAGAAATAAGAGCAGTAGAAAAAAACATAGTTACTCTTGATAGTTTAATTGGTAGACTGATTTCATTTGAAATGAATAACTTTGACAATAGTGTCTTACCAAACTTAGAGTCTGCATTTAAGTCTTCTATGAAAATAAGCAAATCCAGTCATAGATACTCATCTAGAAAAGATAGTGAAAGTGAAAGTGAAAGTGAAGAAGAAGATCTAGATGAAATAGAAGCACTTGTGGCTAGAAGAGTGCAAAGAGGCAAAGGTAAATACAAAGGCAAGTTACCACTTGTATGCTTTAATTGTAAAGAGATTGGAAACTTTGCTGCAAGATATCCTAACAAAAGAAAAGAGGATAGAAGTAATGATAGACCTTTTGAGAAGAAATCTAACAGAGGTGATAAAAAAGATTACAAAGGTTACCGACAATTAGAAAGAAGAGATACCCGAGACTACAAGGATAAAGGCAAGAAGCCTAGCTACCTAGCTGCTTGCAAAGATGAAGATACTGACACCGAACCTGATGAAGACATTGAGATGGTATTTGTAGTTGTGAAGGATGATTCAGATGTAGAAACAACACTCATATCTAAGGTTAGAAAGAATGACATCTAGATTATAGATAGTGGCTGCACTCACCACATGACCAGTGAAAAAGAAAATTTTATTTCTTTTTAGTATTATAATGGTGGTACAGTAAGAATGGGTAATGATACACCTTGTTCAGTTGAAGGTAAAGGAACTATAATGTTGAATAAATTGATTAAATGTGAAAATTCTTATTCAGTAAAAGGATTGAATTATAATCTGTTGAGTGTTTCTTAGCTGAATAATTTAGGTCATAGAGTAGCATTTGAGAACAAGAAGGCAAAGATCTTCAATGAATCAAGAAAACTGATTGGTACCGGTGAACAGACTAAAGGTAACTTATTCTATATGAATGATACTAACACCACTTTATTAATGACTAGAAATGAAGACATATGGTTGTGGCAAAAAAGATTGTGTCATGTGAATTTTGACAACATGATAAAAATAAGCAGAAGAAGAAATGGAAGAGGCTTACCGACGATGACAAATCTAGACAACATCATGTGCAAAAATTGTCAAAAAGGTAAAATGACAAAGTCTAGTTTCAAAATTAAAACCCATACATCTGATGATATTCTAGAATTAGTCCATACTGATTTATGTGGACCTATGAGGAAAAAGAGCTATTATGGAAATAGATATTTTATTCTCTTTATTGATGATTACTCTAGAATGATGATAGTTATGTTTCTAAAAGATAAATCTGAAGCATTCTAGATGTTTAAATGGTATAAGGCTATGGTAGAAAAAAAAAGTGGTAAGGATTTGAAATGTTTGAGATCAGATAGAGGAGGAGAATTTATATCAGATTAATTCACTAATTTATGTAATGAGCATGGTATAAAAAGATAGGTTTCTGCACCAAGAACACTACAACAAAATGGGATTGCTAAGAGAAGGAACAAATCAATAGTTTATTGTGCAAGAACACCGATGATAGAGAAATACATCACCCAAATTTTCTAGAGGGAAGTTGTCAGCGCCGCTGTCTATACACTTAATAGAGTACAATTAAAGAAGGACACAAAGAAGACACCTTATGAGCTATGGTATGGTAAAACACCCAATGTAAGTTACTTCAAGATCTTTGGTAGTCAATGTTATGTCTTAAAGGATGATAGGAATGGAAAGCTTGATGCCAAAAGTGATGAAGGTATTTTTCTGGGGTATTCTACCAAAAGCAAAGCTTTTAAATGTCTTATCAAGGCCTCTAAAAAAATAGTTGAAACTGCAAATGTAAAGATTGATGAATTTGTAGAAAAGAATGAGCTGGAAAGAACAAAAGGACTAGAGGACTAAAACAAGTTTGTATATTGTGAAGAACCCAACACTCTGCCTGAGCAACAATGGTTAATCCCAGAACAACAGAATGTTGCGACTGACGGTTAGACTGTTGTTATCGACGGTCAGGATAATAATCAAGATAATGTGCAAGGTAATGAAGAACAGAATGAAGATCAAAATAATGATCAAGTTGATACACAAAGAGTTGTACCTATACTTTCAAGATATGTAAGAAGGAACCATCCAAAGATCCAGATCATAGGAGATAAGAAAGTTGGTACAAGAACAAGAAGTAAGTCTTTAACCTCAAATTGTTTAATTTGTGAGTTTGAGCCAAAATCTGTCAATGTTGTACTAGATAATGAAGAATGGATAAGTGCTATGACTGATGAGATTGAGAAAATTGAGAAGAAAAAAACATGGTCACTTGTACCAAGACCAGATGACAAGAATGTCATCAGTACAAAATGGATATTCAGGAATAAAGTGAACGAGAATGGAGAAGTCATAAGGAACAAAGCAAGACTAGTATGAAAGGGGTATGCACAAGAAGAAGGTATAGACTATGGAGAAACCTTTGCACTCGTTGCTAGGCTAGAAGGAGTAAGAATACTACTTTCTTATGCTACATACAAAGGATTCAAAGTATATCAAATGGATGTCAAGTCAACATTCCTAAATGGAATACTTGAAGAAGAGGTATACATTGAGAAACCAGATGGGTTTGTAGATCCAGACAAGAGGAACATGGTATGTAGACATCACAAAGCCTTGTATGGATTAAAAAAATCTCCTAGAGCCTGGTATGAATGACTTCATTCTTATCTAATAAGAATTGGATTCATAAGGACTAGTGAAAATAGTAATCTTTATTTGAAAGAAGATATTGATGCTAACACTTTGATTTCTGAAATATTTGTTGATGACATCATATTTGGAGATAATGATATGTTATGCAAATCATTTGCTGATGACATGAGAAAAGAATTTGAGATGTGTGATGCCCAAAATTTTGGGTCAAAACACAACCAAAAAAAATAATTTTGAAGTGAAAAAGTTCCACGTTGAAGTTGCGGGAAAGAGGATTCAATAACGTGGTCACAAAAGACTCTGGCGTTCAACCTCAATAAAGTTGAAACCATATGATGCTAGGTGATATCGATATAATCGAAGAAGATCATTGATCATCGATCTAAAAAGATTAAAGGTTATCTAGGAGGAATAGAATGTTATAGTTTACGTCATTCTAAAAATAGGCTAACCATATCCCAATAGGGTACATATCAAGCCAATATGATTCTATAATTGTGCGGTCTATTTAAGGAAATAATGAATATAAAATTTAATTTGACGTTTACATCAATATTCGTTTTCAAATGAATAATTACTAGTTCAATTTATAATTACAACATACCCATTTAATCAATGTACTTTTAACTAATTAATACTCTCAAGGTAACATTAGTTTATGATAAATATTATCAAAGTTTATGATTCAATAACATTTATGGTAGTAATTGATAAATATGATATATATTAATTAATTATAATATTTATTAATTAGTTACTATACTTATAA
>MU226529.1:880698-893251 GCA_018584345.1 Thuja plicata | reverse complement strand
TTCTTTCTTGGTCTATAGATCATTCAACAAAGTGAAGATATTTTCATTACACAGTCCAAATACATCAAAGAGGTCCTGAAAATATTCAAGATGGAAGATTCCAAACCAGTTGGAACACCGATGGCTATTGGATGTAAGTTAACAAAGGAAGACAAGACAACAAAGGTAAATCAGACTTTGTACAGATCAATGATTGGAAAACTCATGTATGTTGTACACACTAGACCAAATATTGCACATGTAGTAGGAATTTTTACTAGATTTTTTGCTAACCCCAGGGAATCACATATGACTGTTGTAAAAATAATTTTAAGATATCTAAAGAATACTAAGGAATTTGGCTTATGGTATAGAAGAGAAGGAAAATTTAAACTTATGGTGTTTACTGACACTGATTGGGCTTGAAATCTTGATGACCAGAAGAGAACAAATGGAGGAGCATTCTTTATGGGTGATAGACTTGTCACATGGATTAGCAAGAAGCAAGGATGCATCTCTTAGTCTACTACAGAAGAAAAATATGTTGCTACTGCTGCAAACTACTCAAATATTGCATGGATCAAACAGTTGCTAGAAGGTATGCATACGAAGATCTCAGAACCAGTGATTATCTATTGTGATAACACCAGTGCAATAAACATTTCCAAGAATCCAGTCATGCATTCCAAGACTAAACACATTGCAATCAAGTATCATTATTTAAGAGAACAAGTTCAAGAAAAAGAGGTGATACTTGAGTATGTGCAATAAAAAGAACTATTAGCTGATATCTTCACCAAGCCACTGCCCAAGGATACATTTGAGTACTTGAGAAAGAGACTAGGGGTCAAACCCTTGTCTACCAGTCAGTAAAAGACTGAAGGCTGCATCAACCTATATATTATTAGAATATCATTCATGTTGATGCGAGCAAAAATATGAACTTCAAAGCTACATCTATATACAAAAAGGTATATATCAGAATTGAGCACCAGACATGTTAATGTATTGCTCATGGAAAAGGGAAATTCAAGGAATATATTATGGATAGAAGAAAATGATTATTTGACATGAATGTCAAATATTTGTAAAATTCTTATTTGGCATTGTTTTCAAAGGGAGAGAAAGTTTCCATATTATCACAGTCTTTAGAAAAAGAAGAAAGATTATCCATTATCAGATTACTCCAATAGGGAGAGATTATATCCATAGGGAGAGCAGATGACAAGAGACAAAGACATCAAAGAAGAAGAACATTCAAGAGAGAGAAATTAACACAAGAAAAAAACACAACACATCAAAAGTAGAAAGCACAGAGAACTACAAGAATCAAATCTAAGCTAACACAGAGCTTACCGATGGTCAGACTTTTTTATCGATTATCAGAAACAAAATGATTGGTAATTTGATGAATCTCAACTATTGTATTTCATATTGTATTATAAATAATATAGTATGATAATATAGTATTTTTCCATCAATTCCAAAGGGAGAGATTGATGACATGTAACTAATTGAATGTTTGATAATGTTAAGTTGAAGATAATGCAAGACATTAAATTAGTTAATGGTTTGTATTGTCATTGATGTCAACTTGATATCATCTATACAATCATGTATATAATACCAACGACTTTAGAGAATCAATGGAACAAATATTATGCTTTTAGTAATGCATAAAAGTCAAGTATTCACTAAGTGACAGATAACACCGACGAAGTGCACACCATCGATAAAAACAAGAAGAACAATCATAGGATACTCGATGAGCTAAAAACAAAGTTTCTCGATGAGTAAAATCCAAATGATGCCCAATGGACAAAGATCCCAAAGCTTACTGGAGTCACACCAATGGAACTGGCAATTTTCATCGATGACTAACTGTAGAATTGACCGATAGAACAGAGAGTTCAGAAAATGACAAAATCTCTAGCTAGCAAGAGCTAGAGATACATTTTTTTATTCGACCAAAGTTAAGTGATTGATTTAAAGAAGATTTGTATAGTTGGCATAAAGATAAATACAAGATAAATCAGGAGTTATGCTTTAAATCAGATTGGCTAGATTTTTTTTCACACCAAGAATCAAGAATCAAGAATCAAGAAATGGTGAATATCATGTCTATATAAGAGAACAAATTTATTCATTTCCATATCACATGAAAGGGGATGAATAGAAAGAGGATGCTAAAGAGAAATTGGTGAAGGATAAATTCATACAGTCCTAATCAATCAAGCTAAAGGAGAGCTAAAGAATTTTGCAGACACCGACGAACAGTGAAGCACAACATCATAGAGAAAAAAGTGTGGAGCACAAAGAATTGAATTGATACATTGATCAGAGAGGTAATCTACTTAAATATTTCTAAAAATCTACAATTCAAGTTGTATTATAAATAGGTCATTGTGTTTCAGTTTAACCATTGAAGCATCAAGTCTCTTAACAGAGAAAGACTTAACAATTTTCTATATATTGAGGTACATCCCAAGGAGTGCCAAAAAGGTTGATTCATGAAAGTAGCATTGGACTTTCCAGATACCTATTGATAGTCTAAGAAGGAGGCTGATTCAAGGATGGTAGAAATATTTTCCTAAAGCCTATTAACAGTCTAAGAAGGAGGCTGATTCAAGGATGGAAGAAAATAGATGCCCGATACCAAGTGACAACCTCTATGTATAAAATCCTCTAACAAGGTCACACCTAACAGTGTGTTTGTAACCTTTAACAGGGTTGACTCCTAACAGGGCTCACTTCAGAAGAGTGAAAATTTGGGGTACCAGTCCCAGTGGTTTTTCCCTTAACAGGGTTTCCACATTAAAATCCATGTGTTATGTGTGTATGGTTTATTACTTTACTATTTTACATTTCACATATGCATTTCTGGATTGATCGATATACTTTGCATATGTACTGAGTGTCGGTAAATAGTTTTTACTGCTTATCAGTAATCAAGGAGAATAAGGTCAGAAAAGGAAAATTGACAGATAGTTAAATCATTATTAGTATTTCATGGCATGCATCTTGTAGGGAATTAATAATCTGAGGTTTATTGATTGGTGGTTAAGTTTAAGGATAATTTTTTGAAGCCACTGATTCCCCCCCTCTCAATTATTACTAACAGAACAAATGTACTACAAATTCACCCTCGTATCTTTCCAAATTTAAGAATGTATCTAAAGGGGACATGTAATATTCTTCTTCCATAATGCAATGTGGATCTTCTTCTTGTATGTTTTCTTCTTCATCACTGAGATTTCCATAAAAAAAGGCCTTGTTCAATATGATCATAAGCCACCTTTGCTTTGTCTCCATCATCTTCTTTTAATAGTTGAAATAAATCTTTAGATTAGGGTCATCTAGCGAGATTCCTAACTCACAAAATTTTCTTATGGATTCCTTGCCTGGGGGTATGATGTTCGATGGTATCTTGTTATAAATGTTTTCCATCCTTATGGAAAAATGTGGTGTAGACTCCCCCTCAAATCTCTCCAAACTAAATAATGCATCAAGTGGAGATATATTAATATCCTCTTCCATGCTGCAATTTTGGTCTTCGTATTGTTCGTAACACATGTTGTATTCTTCACTTGCATCATGTAATACATTAAGAAACCATTGCTCAAACTATCTCCGTGCTTAAATAGACTGTGTAGTTAATGATTTAAATTATTCTTGTGCATTATTTTTAATGTCCTGACAAATTTATTCATCACTTGATCCTCTGTAGAAACCTCATAATATTCTATGAATGTATAAAATGCATCCAAGTGTTGGAGTGTTGATTCATCCCATTCTCTATGGAACTTTGGTAAAAGTTGTGAAAGTTTTGGGAATAAATTATTTGGGATGCACTAAAATCTCCTAAGATCCAATGGCCTGATGCCATATGGAATAAATGGTCTTCTTTGAAATGGATGAGACATCCTAAAACAAAATTGTCCACCTTTTCAAAGAGAAGAACTACCATCTCTTTCTGAGTCTTCTCCCTTAGTAGAGTTACTGACTAAAAAATATTACTGAATAGGTTCGCCACCTCTTTCAAGGAAAATTTTGTTTGCTGGTCTTCTAGATTTGTCCTTCCAGTATAGTGTACTGGTACAAGTGTTCTCTGATCTATGAAATCTAAAACTCTAGGTAACTTCACAATACTTATTATGAGCAACTCTCCCTGACAGAGTCACCAATCTGTTGGTGCTCAAATCAACAGATTTGATTTCCTATGGACATGCCAATCCAATGCTAGGAAACCCAAATGATTTGGACAACTAAAAAGATTCAACCAAGGCAAGGTTGAACCTTCTACAATTCTGGATCTGCAGAACCAAGGATGGTAAGCCTATACCTTAAACTTATCCTTCAAGTCCTAAGGCTTTTTATAGCAGATTTAACACACATCAAATCCTCTCTCCCAAGTATGGAAAAGGCACTTGAAAGAAATCTAACTGAAAGCAATATATCATAAAATGCAAAATTGATATAATTTTAATAATTGAAAGAATGTTTAGAAAATATATGTTTAAATGGAAAATAATAGATGGATAGGATGTCACAAAACCTTAAACAATAAACTGAATAACCATAATCCAATTAATGAGTAGATAGGTGCCTTATTCTATCAAGGGAAATAGAGTAAAATTCATCTCAACCCTGCGTACAACCTCAGAGATAGTTTTCAAGAAACATATCACTTCAAAGGTGTTCAAATGAGCATGTATCTCAAGATAAATCCATAGCTATTTCAAGTGAATTTAAATTTTCAAATGATAGATCGATTGATTGTGGCCACAAATCAATTGAATTTAACCATGCAAGATGAAAAGACCAATTGATAATAAAACTGTAAATTTAATCAAAATTATGCAACATCCAACTATCAATTTGAAGAAAATAAAAAGATTTTATCCAAGGGACTAATCAAAAATGAAATTGAATCAATTCCCACAGATAAAATAAAAAAACACTTATCTTTATTGATTTTGAAAAAATGGTACATCCAAGTTCCTGTTACAAGTTGTTGATCCAACTACCCAATCTGTAAAATATTGTATCTTATTGTTGTCCCTATTTGTTTACATTTTACACCATATGTGTGTGTGTGTGTGGATGAATGATTTTCACACCCCTTTAGGATGAAGAGACACCACCCTATGGTAAAAATTAAAAACTTCTTTTTAAAAAAATAATCAACAAACAAAGTAATAACTATCCATATTTCAGATTTGGCTTTGGTCGAAAATTTAAAACAAATTGCACGAACATGAGATTTTTACCGGAGATAGGAAATTTGATTTTCTAAATTGGGTATGTTTTAGATTTTCCATTTTTGATCATTTTTATTCTCTATCAACATCATCTTTACAATAGGTTTAAATTACATCATCTTTGAAACCTTCGCTTACAAAATTTTGATTGTTCCTGTCACAGAGCTTCCTTCCTTAATCCCTCAACTTTTAATTAAAAAGTAATATATTTTTGTATCCTATTTCATGTACTCCATCATATCATCATTTATTGGGCATGGATTTTAGGATGCCATTTTTTAGAGTTTTATCAGTATATAGGACTCCAAATTTTGCCAAAAATTTAGAGCTCCAACAACTCTGTGGGCATAAAGCCAATCTATGACAAGAACAATAACATAAGATCCTAGATGTGTAATGCAAATATTTTCTATGGTGGTCATGTCACCAATCTGAATATGGAAATCCTTAACCATTGATTTAACTAACACTCTAGCCCTTGAAGCTAACTCAACCTCCCAACTAACATCTTGTCTATTTTCCACTAGTCTGCAACGATCCACAACCAATGGAAAAATAAAAGAATTAGTAGCTCCTAAATCAAATAGTATGGTAATACTACTACCTCTGATAATACATGTGACCTCAAGCACTATGGCCTGATACTCTTCATAGTGGTTATCAACCACTGTAGTTACTATGTGGTACTTACCTATGTCCTCAACTATCGGCTATGATGCTACCATACGCTAACTACCGACCATTTTACCCTATGGACAATCTATAGCAATGTTCCCCATGGCACCACAAGTATAACATGGCCCTCAAACCTTTGTTTCTACTCCCTTTGTCCTAGGGAATTGCTGACCTCCAGTCCTACTAGATCCACTAAAACCACCACTGGTGGACTGTTGAGTCAGAGGTGGGGGTGAGAATGAAACATGTGATCTCTGATCCCTCCTAGGGTCCTATGACTACCACTGCTTGGTCTTAGATCCCTAATTTCCTTGTGGTGGCCTCTGTATCTAATTTTTATGAGACTTCTATTGTGGGTGAGGGGGTTTGTAGGGCCCCTATGAGTGTCTATGATTCCCTTTCCAATGGGGTTTTTGAAACCTAGAATACTGAGGTATGGAGTTGTGGTTCTAAAACTGATCCCATGTGTCTTATGATCTACCTTGTACCTCCTCTGCTATTAAATATTTTTCAATAGCTTCTTGAAGGTTTCCTAGAGCTTCCATGCGTACTGGTCCTAATATCGCAACATTTAGTCCCTTGAAAAAATGGTTAACTCGCAACTTCTCATCTCTCATATAATCCACATAAGGTAAGAGCTCAAGGAAATTTCTCTCATATTGAAACACCACAAGTCCTCTCTATTGAAGATCATGGAACTCATCAATGTGGTTCTCTCTAAAGTGCTTTCACAAATACTTGTCCCTCAACCTCTCCAAAAAGGTGTTCTAAGAGAGAGTGTCAATAACTAGATTTCTCTTATATTCCTCTTGCCTCCACCAAGTATATGTGGAACTTCTCTGAAGGGGAATAGAAAATCATGCCTTTAGATTGCTATCATATGGATGCAATACAAATCACCTCTCTAAACTCAAAATCCATGCCTCAGTTTCCATGCCATCAGTAGATCCTGTAAAAAGTGGTGGTTGTAAGTAAAGAAGATCTCTAATCTGATCCCATGGGTCATAAGGTGCTCTCTACAACCCTAGGCACTATGTATGGTGGTGGCTCAGGTAGATGTGTTGATTCATCCTCATGGTCTATCTAACTCTCTATGTGGCTAAGAGGAGGACTTCTACTCCTCTCTCTAACCAAATTTTTGTGCCCCTCTGAACCGTGATGTGTTTCTTGCTAACCCACTAGTGGTAGACTATCCTTAATTACCCCAATAAGATTTTGTAATGCATTTCAGATGTCCTAGTGTGGGTTTAGTGGTTGTTTGGGAGGGGGTTCCCATTCCCTCCTAGAACCTATGTTTCCTTCTCAACATCTTATCACACTAGGTGATCCTGTCTAGGGCCTCTTCCATGCCTATGAGGCATCCTACAAGTTTAATTAAAATAATTTATGAGAAACTTAAGGGTTTAAGCCACCCAGTGTTGAAACAAAGCTCTGATACCAAAATGTCATGCCCAAAATTTAGGGCAAAAATACACCAACAATTCTTTTTAACCTAAACGTTCAATTAACTAAAGTTGCATGTTGATAAGGTGAAATACTCATAAGTTTACTAAGTTCACTAAGGGGGTTCATAACATAGCTAGATTAAATTAATCTCAAACATAATCAGATAGGTCTAAGGGAAGGGTCGAGGGGAATCATGACAAGCATTAGCTTATCATCATACCTCGATAAGGTTTAACCACTTAGTTTAAGCAAGGGTGTCTACTCTTAGCTAAGTCTAAATGTTTAATTCTAATAATTACATTTTAAATAAAAGGAAAATTTAGGTACGTCTAAGACAATGTTGTGTTTAGTTATAATCCCTCAATTAACATAACACATTAAATATATTTGTAACTATGAATAGATGTAATAGTTTCATTATCTAAATTTGGTCAACCCTTTTCTTGCATTATGCATTGATAATAATTAAAGTGTTTACGTTGATGTAATTAAGTTAATTAAATATCAACTACAATTTAAACTAGATTTGTCTAATGTTGCGCAATTAATCTTTACAACACTTAATTAAATCGTTATTAAGTTCTTACTACAACATGTTATTACACCCTTTTAAAATTCAAATCTAATTTTCATAATTAAATCTTGTTAGCAATTCATTCTTATAGATCTTAATAAAAAAATTACTAAAGATTTTTGTCATTAAATTAATTACAATGATTTTGCCTAATGAAATCCTATTTAAATATATAATACATTAACTTATAATTTCCCATTAAAATTTCTTTCAAAGATTGAAAAAATCACTAAAACTTAAATTTTAAAATCTTCATTAAAATTTCTCCAATCTAGATTATAAATTCACTTTACAAATTTTACCCCTTCCCACTAGCTATTAAATTAAATAAACAACATACTCCTTTTATTTAATCGTAATAAAAACCCACTAAAAGATTCCCCTTTATTTTAAATTTGAAATTCAAATGAACCATTATTTTATTATTTTCTCTTCTCAAACCCTAATAAGGTTTCCTCAAAATAAAAATGAGTTTTATTTTCTCATTTCTCATTTCCTTCTTCTTCCCTCTCCTCTCAAACCTAATCCTAATCAAAAATTAGGGTTTGAGTGAGGATCCACAATCTTATTCTTTCCCTTTCTTCTCTCTTCTCTTCCATTCTCTTCTTCTTCCCCTTTTTTATAGTTTTTTGTTACAGGTCAAGCAATGGAGGAATTTTTTTTTTTTTTAAATATGTTTGTTGTAGGTTTGAAGGAGAGGAGCTCACACATTTTTGTGTGTATTGTTTTTTTTATAATATGTATATTTTTTTAGGGAGAAGTGTTTTAGTTTAAAAAAATTTGTAAAAAAATTAAAATGGGGAGGGGCTGTGAACTCTCCCCCGGCCGCTGTCGTGGCTCCCTGTGGTGGTGGAGCCACCAGCCTGTGGCCCTCATACCATGGTGGGCTACCATGGTTGTGGTGGCCACCATAGATTGTGGTTGTAAGGGTCTACCACAACGTGGGTTGCCCTGCCCATGCCGCACCCTCCCTTCAAAGGGAAGGGTTGCGGACTGGGCTGCGTCTCATTTTTTTAATTTTTTAAAATATTTTTTTATTATATTATATTTTTAATATTATTTTTATAAAATTTAACATTTAATATATAATATATTGTATATAAATATGATATGTATACAATATTTATATGGGTGTATATACATATATATTTTTTATAAAGGAAATTTTCTCCTTAATTTTTCTAAATAATATATTTGTTCATACAATATGTATAAATTTTTTTTAAAAAAATTACATAATAAGAAGAAAGTAACAATAATATCAACATTCATTTAAAACATCTTTTTTTTTTAATCAAAATAAAACAACAATGCTTAAATAAGGTGACTTTCATTATTACAATAATTTTTTTTTAAATACACATCTTCATTGCCAACACAAACTATTCAAGAAAACTTAGACTTTCATGGTTCCCCCTTAGCATAGAATGCATGTATACATTTTTTTTCTTTTCTCATAAAAATACAACATTCCAAAACCCTTCTCTTTTAAAAAACAACAACAAAACAACAATATAAAAACAAGGAGAACTACCATAATGTATCTTTTTCTTTGTTGGGGGAAATGCTCATATGTTACAACCCCTTTTTTTTTTTTTTTCTTTTGCAAGTAAACAAAATTTTTTTTTTGTGAAATACACAACCTCACAAGCAACAACTAACTCGTCAAGAATAATAAACTTTCAGAAGTCTTCTGACTACATAGCTTACATATGCAATCTCTTTTTTAAAAAAAAATGAAGATACAACTTTACAAAATGGGAAATGCAATGAAAAACCACACTTTAAATCCATTCTTTCACACCATCTTTTCATCCTTTCATATCCTCAAGAAAAACCTACAATAAAATTTCAGCTTGACCATGGAGGCTCACGTCCCAACCTAGACCTTTACAAGGCCACCCCATGCTAGGAGAACTAGAAACCAAACATGATACAAACATCCCAAAATATATGCACAACAATTTTAGCAAGCAATACAACACAAAAAATCCAAACCCATGGCTTGCACACAAGGTTTCCAAATGACCCAATTAATGGGATGAAGGTGGACGAAATACTTAGGAGGAGATTTCCAAAACATAAATTAAAAATGCCTTCACAAGGCATAAAAAACCACATCCTTTCTTCTCAATACAAAGCCCACAAAACACCTTATGACCCCCAATGACTACATATCAAAACTCCCCTTATGAAACCCAAATAAAAATGGCACAAAGACCACATAATATTTGCCTCATCTCTCTCCTCTATGAAGAGGGACTTCACTCTCACTAAGTTTTCCTAAAACCCTTCACCCTAAGGCCACTCTTCCCTCCCAAGCGCGAGTTTGGCCTTGTACTCCCAAAAAAATAAAATAATGAAAGACATTGCAACAACCATGAAAGAAGCAAAATAAAATCTTTACAATATATTCATCTACAAGATGTCATACACAATGAACATAAAAACAATGGAGATAAAACCACCAACCTCTACTCAATTTATGGAAAGAATGAAGTTTGATGAAGAGCTCCAAGTATTAATTCCTCTTTTTCTCAAAATGTCCTCTAACTCCTTAGTTGTCTCCAAGATTGGAGAGTGAGTGAACAAGCTCTGAGTCTTAGGAGATCCCACTAAAAAGGTTCTACACACTTCCCAAAACCCTCTTGGAAGAAAATAATAATTTCTATTGGTTGGTCTTCCCAACCTCTTACAAGGTTTCTAAAATTGGAAGCTACTAAAGGCGACTTGGGAAGGAGAAACAAGTAACTTGCATAGGATTAGTAAGATTGTCTACCCAAGACCATCTTCTCCAAAAGTTGATTTTCGTCCATCTTGAAAAACTTATTTTTGGAAGGGCTCAAGACTCATACCTAGGTTTTCCCATGGTTAAAAATGGCTCTTACTTGTAGGTATACCAAGTGGGCCTTCAAAAGGACCTAAACTCAACCCTAGGTGTTAGTTTAACCCTCCAAAAATTCACTTAAAGTTTACCTAAGGGTTCATCTTGCTTGGGCCACACTCAAGGCTCTCTAACCAAGTGATTTGCATGGGGATCCTACATTGTACTATCCTAGGTTTGGTTGTAACCAATCATCCCAAAATGGACATGTCATTGCCACATATTCACAACACAATGGTCAAGTGACACCACAAAAATATACATCACATAACACACTTGACATGTCTATTTAGATATTTACACAATTATATTTTTTACAAATTACAATTGAACAAACATACAAGCATCCACATTACAAATGAGGTTTTGTCTCTTCATTAGACACAACCTTGACTTCACTCTCACACATAGGTTTGGTTCTAGTTCTCTAAATAATTTCCATGGTCATTTTCCTGCACATCTCAATTCGAACATAAGTAGTCCAAGAAATCATATGCATATAATTATATGAAATACACATCATTTAGGAATTTACCAATTATCTAATATCCTCACAAAACAAATTCATAATTTAACATACCATAAACAATTTACAACTATCCACATGAAATTATAAGCACATATAAATTACATTTAAGCTCCTAACATTAATTTTCGTTAAGATCACATGTCATCATGTTTTGAATCCAATTATTATTTTCCTAATTAATCCACATAAAGAACATATACTACATTGCATCATCATAATATTTATTTAAATTAAATAACCACAAGGCAATCATATATATATCAAAAAAATCATCATCATGAGTATGGAAAACATCATAAATTATTGTGCATAAAAATCCAATGTGATCAAATCCCTGTCATATAGAGTATAAATCCATAATGCATAAAAATAAAGTATCTAATGCTAGGTATATTATAAAAATGAAATGAAATGATATGAAAGGCTTGGGGTGGGGCCTCAGAGAGAGTTCATCCCCAATACAATTTTAATCTTGATGGAAAGAACAAAAATACAACCACTTAACTATCACAACATGTCAATGTTAGAAACTTTGGAATTTGGACTATTGTAAAACATAGGATAATGTTTTTACTTTGAAAGATTTTATTGATGTTGATTGGGCCAGATGTGTGAATGATAGAAGAATTACAAGTGGTAGTGAATGTTTCTTAAGAGAGTTTGGTATCTTGGATAACAAGAAAAATTTAGTGTTAGTGTCTATGGTAGAGGCAGAGTATATTATAGCAACATATTTCTTCATGCAAGTAATGTGGATGAGGTAGATTCTCAAATATATCAAGTTAATATATGATGAGTGACACAAGGAGGGTAGGAATACCAGGGCCCAAGGCAGTCCTAACTATCCAAACCAACTTGGAGAACAATACGAAAGAAACAACATAGAAAGAGAGAGAAGAAATAACATAACTTTATATTATTTCATCAAAAAACATAGATGTTGGGTTGTAAGGCCTTCCCAGTTTCGATCATATACATTTAGATCTTTTAAAAAATAATATTCATACATGATAGGTCACATACGTGTGATCCAAATCTGCTAACACCTAATCTTCTATCCCAAAACTCCTCCAAATTTCTACCCTAAACTAAGAATAGAAAACCAAATATATACAAGAGTCCATCGAAGAGGTTGACACTCAGATCCTAAAGATCCAACATAGGAAATAGAAAAGACCCAGATTTAGGTCCACACACATCCCAAT
>MU226529.1:843953-875553 GCA_018584345.1 Thuja plicata | reverse complement strand
TCCAAGGTTTCTCAGGAACAAAAATCGGTGTATACAATCTAATATTATGACTTAATCCTTTTGCAACTTCACAAACTCCACAACTTTTCACAAATTTCTAAAAATATTTATACAATTGAGGCCAAAAGTACATTTCCTTGAGTAAACTTAATGTTTTATCAATACCAAAGTGTCCATCCAAACTACTACTATGTTTTTCCTTTATCAAATTAGTTCTCATTGATCCTCTCGGTATGCACAACTAAATACCTTTGAACAAAATATCTTCTTGAATGAAATAGCCTTCATACTTACTCAGCTGATTTGGAATAGGTTCTCTGCACACTCTCCACTACTCAGAAAAATTAAGATAATTTTCATACAAATTCTTCATGTCATCAAAACCAAGAACCTCAATTCTCATTTCAGTCAAAAAATATCTTCTTCTACTCAATGCATCAGCACTCTGGTTAGAAATTCCACTCTTATGCTTTATCACAAATGTGAAACTTTGCAAATACTCTACCCATTTCATATGTCTCTGATTCAACTTATTCAGACTACCCAAGTATTGTAAAGCCTTATGATCAATATACAACAAATTCATTCGGCATCAAATAATGTCTCCATTTCTTCAAAGCTTGAAAAATAGCATAGAATTCTTGATCATAGACAAAATATTTCCTTTTTGCATCATTCAAATTTTCACTAAAGAAAGCAACATGTTTAGCTTCTTGAGTCAATACAGCTCCTATTGCACTTTCACTTGCATCACATTCAACTTGAAATACCTTATTGAAATAAGGTAAGGTTAATATAGGAAATTCAACAACCTTCAGCTTCAAAGTCTCAAAAAACTTATCAGCTCCATGTGTCCATTTGAATTCTCTTTTGTCTCCTCTCATTGTCTTATTCATAACATTACAAATCCATGAAATGATCTTACCTCACTGACATTCTTGGGTGTAGGCCAACTAAGTATAGCTTCAACCTTCTCTAGATTCATCTTCAAACCATCAGCTGAAATCACAAAACCTAGATACACAAGTTCTTCTTTCATGAAAGAACATTTTTTCAAATTTATCAGCAAATTTTCCTCTTTGAATCTCTGCAACACTTGTCTTATATGCATAAAATGCTCTTCTCTAGTCTTACTAAACATCAGAATATCATCCAAGTATACAATCACACATTTATTCAATAATTTCTTCAAAACCTCATTCATTAACCTCATAAATGTACTTGGTGCATTAGTTAAACCAAAGGTCATAACCAAACACTCATACAAACCTTCTTTTGTCTTGAAAGAAGTCTTCCATTCATCACTTTCTCTCATTCTAATATGATGATATCCACTATTCAAATCAACTTTGGTAAAATATTTTTCTCCACTCAAAAATCCATTATATCATCCATCATCGATATAGGAAACCTATACTTAACTGTGATCTTATTGATTTCTCTTGAATCAGTGCACATTCTCCATTCTCCATTCTTCTTAGGTGCCAATACAACTAGTACTACACATGGAATCAAACTTTCTCTGATTAAACCCTTGTTCAAAAACTCATGAACTTGTCGGTTGAGTTCTTCATTCTCGATTGGTGTCAACCAGTGTGGTTCCTTGTTTGGTAAACTAGCTCCAGGAATCAGATCCATACAATGACTAATATCTCTCATCTATGGAAAACTATTAGGAACATTATCTAAAATGATCTCCTTGTACTCGGTAAGCAGTTTCTCAACTTTTGCAGGAACTTCATCTTCTGTATTGTTACTTGATTTGTTAGGAATCAAAGCATAACATATATCATTTCTTTTCAAATCCTTAACAAACTGTCTACCTTCCATCAAACAAACTTTCACAGATGTACATATGTCACCAATAGATTCTTCAACCAAAGGTAACAATATTTTCTTCTTACCATCATCTCAAATACTATATCTATTCATTCTTCCATCATGTATAGAATCTCTATCATATTTCCAAGGTCTACCCAAAAAAATATGACAACTATCCATTGGCTTAATATCACACAACACCTTATCATAATACTCCCCAATTTTTAGATTCACAAAACATTGTTCACTTACCATTAATGTATGCTCATCCTTGATCCATGAAATCTCATAGGGCTTTGGGTGCTTCATTCTTTCCAACTACAACTTTATGACCATTTCCTTAGATGCTAGATTCTCTGAGCTCACACTATCTACAATTACTTTCCAAAATTTGTCTGCAACTCTACATCTAGTCTTGAATAAGATTTTACTTACAGGATCTTTCTTATCCTTCTCACTCTAAAGTATCCTTCTAATCATTAGATTTCCTCCCTTCTCAGGTTCATTTGGTGACTCCTCTTACACCAAAGCATTTTTTCTACTACCGTATTTCTTGCTTACATGTGTACATTCAAAAGATCTATGTCCTTCACCACAATTGTAACAAGTTCCTTGGAACCCTCTTCTACTATAACCACTTCAGGATTAGTTGCCTCTTCCTCAGAATGAACTTCCACCTTTCCATTCATTCTTTCTTTTGTCTTGATATGTGTCTATATTTTTCTTGTCTATTTTAGATCTATTGTTCTCACCATTAGATCTACCTTTTCCTCTAGGGAATCTACCACCTTTTCCTCTTTTCCTTTATTCAATAACTTTTTTTCAATTTCTCCTCGAATTTTAGGGAAAACTTATATGCATCTACAATTCTCTCCATCTTTACCAAGCTAATCTCACCTTGTATAGAACTTCTTAACCCATTTAGATATCTTTCTATTCTTTCCACTTCATCTTTAGCATGTCCAGATCTGATGTCTAATCTATAGAATTCCTTGGTTTACTCTTTTACCAAGCTATCTTTCTACTTCAAACTTTGCATTCTCCTAACGAGGTTAATCTGGTAATCATAAGATAGAAACTTGCCTTTCAATTTGTTTATCATATTGTTCCATACCTTGATTTTTTCTTTACCCTTCTTCTTCTGATCCGATTGTAGATTCTCCCACCACAAGGATGCATGACCTTTCAACTTTGTACTTGCAATATTTACCTTCTTCTCCTCTGATACATTTTCATACTCAAAGTATTTTTCTATCTCGGTTATCCAGTCTATCAACTCATCATAATCTAATTTTCCACTATAATCAGGAGGATTAAACTGAGGTGTGGACTTCAAACTTGTCAAATCTCTTAGGAATCTCTCTTCTTCTTGATCCATCACAGGTGCAAGTGCATCTTCTCCTTGCACTTCTTCAAATTCATCATCACTAACATCTTCAAGATGTCTTCCTCTATGCTGGGCTATCTCAACAACTTCTAATCTTGCATCCATCTGTCTTAGCATATTAGTTAGACCTAGGTCTACATTTCCTCTCCCACGAACCATCTTGAAACCCTCTACAATTGTAGTTCAGATCACAATCTGCTACCCCACAATAGTATCAACCAACTCGGGTTAGGGCTTACAAGAAGGAACTTAGATATCACCTTCACTCTGATACCACCTGATGCAAGGAGGGTAGGAAGACTAGGGCCTAAGGCACTCCTCGCTATCCAAACCAACTTGCAAAAAAATACAAAAGAAACAACACAAAAAGGGAGAGAAGAAATACCAAAACTTTATGTTATTTCATCAAACATCATACATGCCAGGCTATAAGGCCTTCCCAGTTTTGGCCATATACATTCATATATTTTACAAATTAATCTTCATACATGCTAGGTCATAAACCTTTGATCCAAATCTGCTAACCCTAATCTTCTATCCTAAAACTCCTCCAAATTGCTACCCTAAACTAAGAACAGAAAGCCAAATATATACAAGAGTCCACCGAAGAGGTCAGTACTCAGATCCTAAAGATCCAACATAGGAGAAAGAAAATACCTATATTTAGGTCCACACACATCCCAATGAGAGATCCCAACATTAATATGGAAATCAAATGCATAAGTCAGCTAGACGATCCAACTTCAAAACCAAAACTTGGTAAGAAAATAAACTGAGCAATAGAAAAAACTTGGTGAAAACCCACTGCACAACCACACATCCACTGAGACCTGTTGGTAAAACAATATAGAACAAGTAATCGAGCTTGAGCACCAAGCAAAGAAGTTACCAATAACTTTACCAAGCAGCCTTCAACAAGCTACCAAAGTAAAGAAAACATATTTTTGGTTGATCAGGATTGCCAAAGAGGTTCCTGCATCAATGAGACAAATCCAATTATGTGTGATTACATAATTATTATCAATATTTGAAATAATTTGCCAATGCATTCAAGAACTAAACACATTTTCATCCAATGTCACTTAATGAGAGAGAAATTTACAGAAAAGGAAGTGAGATTAGAGTATGTACCCACAAAGAACTAGATCGTAGATATATTCACTAAGGCACTATCAAAAGATAATTTTGAGTATCTCGATCAGAAGTTAGGGATGATTTCACATCCTTAAAACTAGATGCATAAGAGTGATGCATCTTTTCATGGAGAGACTTAATGCCTATCTTTTTCCTCCTAGATTGTTGCAATTGCTACTCTTAGGGGGAGTAGTGAAGGTTGTGATTTCCTAATTACATGAAAATTATTGGAGAGATAAGATGTCCCTAATTGGGAGATTATTGTTTCTATCAGAGATATGCCCAAAAGGGGAATAGCTATTTTGAGAAGTAGTTATAATATTTTTGGTGTTTCACCCTTTCTCCTTGATGTCAAAGGGGGGCTACATAAATATTTAATAGTGAGAGTTATAGATGGAGAGAAATTCAGGTTGTGTTTTTTGTGGTGTTTCTATCAATAATAAAGGGGGATATTATTATAAATATGTATTTAGTATTGTCATTAATGTAAACTTGACAGAGATTTGTGCTAGCTAATGCATGAGAAGTTGAAATATATATGAAATAGTATTTGAATTTTTATAGAGGTTCTTTATCAGATTTTTAGATATTTTTCTAATATCTAGTGGATGATAAGTTAGTAAGTTGTGTATCCAGAAATTGATAGTATAAGAAGCTAGAGTATGTAGGAAAAGGTATCTTAAATCCTTATGGGAGAATGCTCCACATTCCTTCACCTGAGATGTTGGTGGATTTTGGTTCTAGAGTTAGTATGTATGACATGTGAATGTTGTATTATCTTGTTTTTCAGGTCTATGGAATTTTAGTTGTTCAATATTTATTTTGTTTTTTTGTTGATAGTAATGTTGGCTATTAGGAATGGTTAAGACTGGTCCAAAGAATGCTCTATGTTGATTTTTTTGGGTGTGTAGTTTGGTGGACATGTTCCTAAAATCTATGCATTATTCTAGTTTAGATATATTATATTGTATTTCATTCACAAGTGAAGTATGTTACTCTGTGTTTGGCTCTATTGTTTATGTTGGCCTTTGGCCAGCTCAATGGAGCATATTTATTTGTTCAATGAATCATTGGTCTGGATATGTGTTGGAGGAAGATTTAAGAGGTTGATATGGATCTTATCATGGAATGTTGAGATTCACATGGATTTATGAGAGTTGGAGAATATTTTTGGGCCAGCTGGTTAATGTGTTCCAGTGTCTTGCTACACATTATATTTGGTGCCCACTTTGGAGGATTTTATGTTTTATGCACTTCATTCAAATAATTTGTATAAGGCATGTTTGTGGGTGTAAATATTGTACCTACAAGTTGCAATACAACACTTCAATATGTCATTATATCAATGGTTAGAATCATCAAGGTCAATTGAAAAACATAGAAAACAAAAGGACACCAACATATTGCTTCCTATCTAAGAAGAGTATGATTTAAGCTATAATTTCCCTTAGATTATGCATAAATCAGTGACATATTCAGTCCTGGAATGGAAGATTCAATGAGAAAATGAATCTAATTATCATGAAAAGGTTCATTTTAAAGCACAATTGAAGATTATTTAATTAGCTATGTTAGATTATGAACTAAAATCGACAGCATAAGAGTGCATTTAGAATTTGAGAAATTAGAGCAGCATAAGAGTGTAATTGAAATTCTAAGAATTGGGGCCAATTAAGCTCAAAATTTAATCCTTTTATAGAATAATTTGAGGAATGAGTGATTGAGATTAATTTGTGAGGAGAGGTGAGGATTAAATCTTTGGTGATCTATGTGAGTGAACTCTCATTGGTTCATGGATTGACTTTCCATGTGCAAGTGTGAGTTGTAATTAGAGACTTTATTTAATTACTTTAGCCAAGGATTTAATTGGCTTGATTTGATTTAAATAGACCAATGTAATTAATGTTAGTTAGTGATGAAATCACATTGATTTTAGGAGATTAAATTGATTTTAATGAATTATGCCAATAATTAAATAGTTAAATTGACATAATTAGGGTTATGATTACATTTAGGGAAAATAGGATCTCTAGTTAGAGTAGACCAAATTAGGGTGGTTACATTTTCTCCTCTTTGAATTGATGTGCGAGCAACACATTGATTCAAAGAATGTTTGATGTTGACTTCAGAAAGTTTGAGAATTCTGCACTTGATTGAATGAAATATAGCTGATGAGATCAGTCTCGAACTTGATTGAACTAAGACTGATAGTATCAAATTTAAACTTGATCAAACAAGTCAATTGAAAATACAAATCTAAATATAGAAATTCTAAACTTGATTGAACAATAATTGACAATACTAACTCTGAACTTGATCGAACAAAGGTCAATACAAAGCTGCTGAGAGCTATGAGGTATCAATTTTGAACTTGATCAAACAAGAATTGATAATAATAACTCTGAACTTGATCGAATGAAGGTCATTAAAAAATTATGAGGGCTTGATAAATATATAAGAGAATTTAGGCATAGATATCTGACATGTTTAACACTGAAGCCTTCTATCCTATAGTCCCAACTTGATCGAAGGAAACTGCCATGTCCCTAGTATTTTGATGATGAAGTATGTTTTGCTATTTGATAAATAATTTGATTGATTTTGAGTGTGATCCTACCCCCTTAGGAATGAAATCAAAGGAAATAGAATAAAATAACTCATTAGAATGACTGTTGAAAATGGAACATGTCTATTGGATCAAGAAAGAATCAATTAGAAGATGAAATGAAGCAAAAGTGTGTTAAGAGAAAACACAATTTTACCAAGTTGACTATGTGAAAATGTAAATTTTGAGCCTGATAAAATGATGTATGACTAAGACTTCAAAGAATGATGTGCAATTTGTTGATAGAGAACTAATAAAAATGATTGCGTAAAGCTTGCGAATCATTTTCTGAACATATAGAGCAATTCTCCATTTATTGGAAACTGTCACAAAAATTTTAATGTATTATTGAAAACATTGTCCTTGTGTTCAATTTCATTCTTTATTGATTTGAGAAGAACAAAATTGAATTTTGATAGTCTGGGAAGGGTTATGGAGCTTTTGGACAGCTCAAAAAGGTCAATATAAGTCTCAAAAATCATTTTTTACCCATTCATTTTCACTTTAATCCATAGTAAATCCTGAGCTCTATAGAGAAGATGGTGGTCCCCATGGAGAAACATTTATTTGAGCTAGCACATCGTCACCAGTGCCCGACCCACTACGTACAACTAGTGAGTACATAGAGACCTACCTTTTTACGTTTTCTATTTTTAATTTTGTTGATTTTTGTAGTAGTTAGGATTTTCAATTATGAGTCACATCTGGTGTCATGGATCGCATCCAGTCAATCCCGCATCACATCCAGTTATTTAAAAAAAATTTGGATCGCATCCTGTAAAAATAGGGTCGCTTCTTGTAGGGTATCAAAGCATCATTTTTAGTGTTTTATGTCAATTTTTGAATTGTGTCACGTCTTGTGAAAACAAGGTCGCATCCTGTATCCTGTGTCACATCTTGTCAAAATACTATCATTTCATAGATTCCCCATCACATCTAGTAAATTTTGAATCACATCCAGGATGTGAGATTGCATCCAAGAAAATCAGTGTCATTTTTAGTAGTAGTTAGTTTGTCCAATATTGATTGTTTTTCCTCTTTGTGAAGGCAAAAAAGACTTAGTTGTTAGATATTCTATATAGCTGCCTTTGCTAGGATACTAATGTAAATCTGTAATTGTGTTCTTAATAGATTGATTTCCAAGTTGTGTCATTTCAAGGACCTCATCCTGTACGAGTCCTTTCATTATCATGTTCTATGACCGATGTTGAGTTACAGATCATTAGACGACTTGGATTATCTTCCTTGATATATTTACCTGATATTAGGGTAAATTGAGGGTTGTTGACTACTCTTGCTGAGAGATGACCCTCAGAGCACAATACCTTCCATCTCCTGACTATCAATATGAAATTCACCTTGGAGCATGTGTGGTGTATCCTACGCATTCCTGTGATGGGACAGGAGGTTTGGTTTGAGTCACACTCCACTATAGCGATTGCATCTGCGTGGAGGTATTTTTTAGATCCATCCATAGTACGGAGATGGGTAGTATCCTGATACCAGACTGAGGACAACATGGGTTCATGTGTAGTTGGGTAGATACTTTAGAGTAGATGGTCATTTCCACACGCAAATTTTGTTGTGGGAGCTACATACTAGCACATATGTATAGAGAGATGCACAAGATCATGTACGAGTGTTCCCATCGCATTACTGTTGGGATTCTAATTTTACAAATTTGGGGCTGCGAGCACATCCCAGTGACACAGTCAATTATTGATAGGTAGAGAGCACTAGAGGAGCCTTATGTATATATGTTTTTAGTTTTCATCTGATACTAGCGGTGGGTCTTTGATTATATTACAATGGTCGAGTGGAGACCATACCTAGATTGTGAGGAGTGGACCTTAGATAGGCGACATATACCTTACTTCTTTTAGAGTAGGTACTTGATCGGTCAAACATGGTAGATAGTTGAGAGATTCATTATTACACGTGTCCTCAGATAGTTTGACCAGATATATGACATATCTCAGGATCTTACAACTTATACCTAGATTCATGATGAGGAGGTATAGTGGGGTGCCCATTTGTATTATGAGACTTCTCAGCTAGAGATTGGTCAGATGGCTACAATGGGGTGGGACTATCTTCTAGATGTGGCCAATGCTAGATGTACTAATGTATATCTTGCACATCTTTTACAGTTTCCATTATCTCAGTTTACAACACCAGATGAGGTAGCACCTCGCACTAAGGATGCTTTAGATTATGATCCTGTAGATGATGGACCTATGAGAGGCAGAGGTGGATACATGAGAGATGGGAGGGGTGGGGTTGATAGGGATGGGAGAGGTGTCAGTGGTAGAGATGGCAGGCACCCTCCTGCAAAAAAAGGTCAGAGACACGACTATAATGACAGGGGAGATGATGGGGATGATAGGGGTGGTGGTGGTGTGAGTGCAAGGGTTCAGAGGGAATACAAATTTGATTTAGATTCATTCCTCCACGCATGGATGTAGGTCCTTTACTTAAAAGGAAGCAAAAAAAGCAACAAAGATCTTCAAGGCAGAGGCCGAGTGGGGGAGGTGGACCTCTAGGATAGGATCCTCCATGAGATATAGGTAGGGATACAGGTAGGTATGGAGACCCTTTATCATAGTTCCAAAGAGAGCAAGAGAATCTCAAAGATTTGATTACCACATTAGAGACACTATTGGCTGATAAGGATAGACATCTTGAGATGATAAGAGAATAGAGAGATATTCAGGCACAAACAACCACTCATCAAGGCTAGAGAGTTGCACATTACTTTGCTTTATATTTTTCTGCAGTACCACAGCCTCATAGAGAACCTCTATATTCTATTGTATCTTAGCAGTCAGAGGGAACTATGCCTCTATAATGCCTCGCCAGGGAACCCAAGAGAACTAATCCTAAACATGACACTAAGTTCATGAAATAATTTTTTTTTTAAAGTTTACAAACAATAATGATAACAATGCGGAAGCAACACAATGAAGTACATGAAATACAACTCATACAAGATTAACATTTCTTGAGGGTTCCTTGATGTAGAATTACTTAAACAAACTAATCTACGATTACAATAATAAAGAACTGACATAAAGGTTACATAATCTGAAACCAATAACATACATCTCATAATAAAGATTACATATACATCTAATACCATAAGGTATACTACCTAATCAACATCCACTGCACAAGTCACAGGGTATGTAATAATACATAATAATCAATACAATGCATCCTCCAAGGATGATAACCAATATATACATATGGTATAATACACAAATCTCAAGTACCTAATCAAGTCTCCAAAAGACTAGGAAGATGAAACTGCAATAAGGAACATCCAAGCATGAAGAAGAATCCATCAAAATCTCAATGGTAATAAGAATCACTATCACTCAACCATGTGGAACCAAAGGTCCACTCCCACCGTGTTGAGGAGATAGTAACAGGCCCATCACACAGGGTATACAAAAAGAAAACAAACAAGGTACACATGACCTCATACTCCATGCAAAGGAAGCTCCTAGAAGCACGCTAAACCATAACAAGGAATACTAAACAACACCAGAGGTAACTAACACACGTAGGACAACCTAAGATATATATAGGAAGGTGTCATCATGTACGTCTAACCCTTGAGTTAAGTCCTGATAATCCCTTAATGGATTCTGGCACCCAAGTGACCATACATGACATTAATGACCTTTCAAACAAACAAGATCAATAATGATGCCCGAACCTGCACCTCAAAAGGGGGCAAGCATCATCTCATCCTCCATCTTAGCCTATACTAGTGCTTAAGCATGGGTGAGGTAGTAATCTTATTAGTTAAGTCTAGCGCATCCTAATTAGATTAATTATGTTATCACTTTTTACCACTACCTACAATAAGCAAACCCTAACAGCCACTTGTGGGCTCTGGTACTGATTGCAAGCCACCCTCTATCATACAACTAGGTTACCTACCCTAGGTTCACAAAAGGTATCATAAAGGATAAATCATAATTCAAATTGCATCCAGTACATTAAGGTGCACATAGGTTCTCAACAACCCTAAAACATCCACAATAACCCCATATGACCGAACAACATATCATAACTAAATTAGGTTGGGTTTAGGAAATCAAGACTATGACATCATCATAAATTACAAATTAACATCACAATAGATACCATGCAAATTTACAATCCCAAACCTCTGGATTTAAGTCCTAAGGTCATCTAACCCAACAGATACCCGAAAACATGATAACATAGAAGAATCATTCAATTCATAGAAACACGCACCCAAAACACATCATAGTATAATCAAATCATATTCAGAATGCATAAAATCAAATATAATGTTAACATAGGAATAAAAAAATTTATAATTCCTAATCATGCAAATTTATTTATTCATTAAAAATTACTATTGAGACAAAATTCAATATACCAAATTGATAAAACATTAACATTTCCTATAGATCTATTTATAAAACAATTTATAAATACATCTAAGAAATAATTACCAATTTTCAGTTATAATTACAAAATTATAAAATACCTAGGTGTAATATAACATTTGACAAAATTCGTCCAATAATAAATCTAATTAACTTAATTAGCTCCATTGAATTTAATGAATAACATCAGTCCATCTCTAACAATAACAAAATAAATTTCTCCCCTAGGTTATAAATTAACAATAATATTAATTTCCTCTATAAAGAGACACAATTCCCTTTATAATAACACCCAGTTAATATTCACTTGTTCGTAAAACCTTAACTGACATTCCCATTATACTAAGGCTTAACAATATATTTTTAAAAAAATAATAACATTAGATAAATTAAACATATTTACATCTTATATTTAAATAAATTATAACACATTTAATTAAATTACATTATATATATTAATAAAATTAATATATATACATACATATATCTAAACTATATTAAATACCATCTAAACTAATTTAAACATAATTTAATACTAATTTAAAATAAATTAAAAACTGAATTAAATAACATATAAAAAGAAAAGCTAAATTTTATTAAATAAACAAAAAAATAAAAATAAAACAAAGTAATTGGGGGGGTCCCGTGGCCCCCACCCTCCTAACCCTCTACCCACGGGGTTTGTTCCACGTGGGCTCTGCGGCCCCCGTGGTCCCCACCCTCGTGGGTACCACAGCCCGCAGGCCCACGAGACCCCGTGCGGTCCTGCCACTGCGCAGGCCGCCGGGCTCGTGCGGTACCCGCATGGCAGGGCGGTGGGGGGAGGTGGTGGCCCCACCCCCTCTAAAACATTTAATATTTATTTAAAAAAAAAAAGAATTATAACATGCACCATTTAATAAACAACAAGTTTTTTTATTATATTTTTTTTATAAATTATTTCTGAAAAACGGAATAATAAAAGACTTTTTTCTCTTTTTGTCTTTTCTATCAAATTTTAATATACTGGTGTAATTATTTCTAACTCTATATTTTTACAGAGAGTTATATATTTTCCCAAACAATAATTTTCAAGGAGCAATTCAAAGGGGGGATTTATTTTTTTTAAACATTATATAGTTAAACTATAGTCTAGGTTAATTTTTTTCTTTTTCTAGGAGATCCATAGGGAATTTTCCAACAAAATTTTGATAGCACTTCCGTACTAGATAAATATATATTTTTCTACAAAAATTAAGGATCTAGGTTTCCAGAAATACACATTTCAACAATAATTTCAAATTAGAAACCCTAAAACCCATTTACTCTTAATGCTATAAAATGAAACCCTTTATGCCCACAAACACAGATCTGGCATGCAAGCTAGAATAAAATATCGATTTGATCTAAAACATATTTTTTAATTGAAATCTTCTAAATCAAAAAATAACCAAGCAAGGAATGACCAAACAAAGGATTCTTAGCTTTTTGGATGCATAGAAGACAGGGATCCAAAAACCAGAATTGACATGAACAAGACCCTACCTCAATAACTATTAAGGAATACACAATGCAAAATCCAAGCAAGGATAATTCCCAAATTATGCTCCAAAACCAAGCACACACCAAAGCTTCCAAAAAACCTGTTATCTTCAAATGAGAGAAGAATCCCCCTAAAGAGGATCCACTTCCCCTAATCAAGCAAACCCTAATGACAACACACTTAGATGACTCCTAAAAGAACTCAACTCCCAAAATTGAAAGAAAATAACAATTAATTAATTAAAATATCTAATTACTTGCACAACTCAACTTTGAATCATAAAATCAAGTTGAGATCTCTTGAAAATTCTTTTTCAACCAAATCTTGCACATGTAATTAATAAAATATTAATTTAAATAACTTAAATATTTAAAGCACCATAATCCATGCAACTTAATGTTTAATTATTTAATTAAGCATAAAGGCTCATTTACTTTAATTTTCAATTAAATATTAATATTCAAAAATTGTACTTTAATTAAACTTTCAATTAAACATAGGTATTTAATTTAAATTTTAATTAATTAAATACCCTATATTTAATAATTAATTGCAATAATACTCAAATAAATAAATAACATGATATAACACCCACATAATCACATCAAGCACTTGAAATAAAAAACAAGAAAAATTCAAACATGCACAAAGAAAGGGATACATGAATTCCTGTCAACTGCACGAATTCGGTAAGGGTAGTCAAACAGATACTTGTCCACTAATTAGGACAATTAGGTTTAGGATAGGATTTGAACCTAAAAACTATCTCCCCTCTCTTACCATTGAGATTAATGTGATAGGGCATGCTCACTCCTGCCAATTCAGGGAAGACGTATCTCGATACCTGCAAACCTGTCATCACAAAGATGAACATACATGCATATATATAATATGGCAAACAATGGTTGAGACTAGGTTATCGTGTGGATCTCGCCAAAACAAGTAACTATGACTCTGTCCCATACCATATCAAGCACATCAAATAGTAATGAAAATATACAATTATCCATGTGCATATAAATCTAAGGTCAGTATTCTCAGAACACCATAATCGAAATGAAATCCTAACATATACATAAGCATCATAAAATAACTCTAAATCACATATACACAGAAGATACAACATAGTAATAATGGATCAATAACATACTAAAATGTATACATAAGTATCCTTAAGATCAACTAAAATAACCACACATACATCAAAATGCCTAAAAGAGTTTGGCATCCACAAACTGAAAAGAAAACTTAGAGGTGGGTATTACATCCTCCTCCCCTAAAACTAGGCTTACTCCTGGAAGCCTACAAAAAAGATAGAGAAATCAATCTCTCATCACAAAACATCTAATCCAAGTCCTGAAAGACTCAAAGCATGGATTCCTTCGAATCCTTCTCAGGACTCTGATTCAAACACGGGGGATCATCCCCTACTGCTAGAATCTAAAAACTAGCTACTGGTCCATCATCTGCAACCCCACTCAAAGAAGAATGATACACCGCTAGAAGGTGATCCAAGGCTACATACACTTCATGAGATCTAAAAACACCCCCAAGTGTAGGATCAATAACCACTGGCCTCTGCCCCGAGAATGACGGCCTTAGAGAGCACCTCTATATTCTATTGTATCTTAACAGTCAGAGGGAACTATGCATCCACTAGCTCAGCATCCTCGAGTCAATGCACCCCCTCCTCCTCCAGAACATGGAGAGGCTGATAGTCAAATATGACTTGTGATTATTTTGATATTTCTATATATTGATCCTTTTGTGATCATCCTTTGTACTACATACATCTGATACTTGTTTGTATGTTTTAGCAGGATCTCGCTTTTACCTGTTGTACACATTTTATTGATATATATCTGAGATAGATTCTTCTGATTCTTATATGCTCATTGGTTCTCTATTGATACATGATAAGGTTGATGCACATTGTGATTATGTACTTGGTCTTTATGATGATTTTAGAGTAGAATCATGTGATAAAATCATTTATGCTCTTTGATTATTACTAATATATAGATGTGTTTGGATTATTCTAGATGAATATGCAGATGTATGTTTTTGAGATTTTCTGGATGAAAATATATGTATGGATGCACTTAGGATGTAACAATGCAATACTTGAATGCTTTGATTTTGTATTTTCTCTTTTCCTATTATGAATACAAAATGAATGCAATGGATATGCAATGACATGAATGTATCAGTAATATAGATTAAGTAGTCAAACTTGGATTTTGAATGAACCAAGAAATCATTTTGAGCTTAAACCCTTATGTTGTTAAAAATGAATCATGCAATCTTAAATGCATCTAAATACAGACTTCTAGGACTGTCATTGATTTGTGTACATTTTAGCATATTATCATCATAGGGCGTCTATGCAACAGACATCAACAGATAGTGCAACTGTCACTGATACCTAGAAAGCATCATGAAAGTATGAATACTATGTTTATTGGATGTAATGTCAAAAATAAACCTAAGCATCAAGGCATGGAGGCCAGGATGATGTGCAGTTATCTCCTTTTTCTTTAAAAATCACCTTTTTCATGTGTAATATATAATATGTAACCCACAATGACCTTCAATATTCATATCCTTGGGTATATAATATGTTTTACACATTACTTAGAACTTGATTAGAAACATACAAGGAAATTGGTTCAACCTCACCTTTAGTTTACACATAAAAAGGATTGAGATATATGCGGCTATCCACTCACGCTCGAAGCTCTTACCATAAACAAAAAAGTTAGGTGAAATTTATGGGATCATTGAAACAATCACCATACATAGAAAACCAAGAAAACATTATGCCCCCTGTCCTTGTGACTCTTTTTCTTTGAATAGACATCATGGAGTAGCTCAAAAGACATAACAAGCAACAATTGATAATTAGTCAAAGAAAATTCATAACTGCTTACATTTTCCTTGTTTGAAACATCATTGGAACATAAAAAGAGTCATAATCAAACCAAGATCAATCTATATGTTCTTATGTGGTGTTGAGGAACACCGTTGATTTATTGTTCAATCATAGTAGAGAAATCATCAATTCAAACTTGGAATTAAGAAATATATTTGTATGTTTAAGTAAGTGAGATAAACATTTATTAGCAATTGAAATCTAATATAGTGTTGAGAAACACTATTTGATTAAATTGTTGAGAAACACTAGTATGATGTCCGTTACAGGTAGGTGGTGTTTAAGAAACACCTTTGTTTGTGATTGTGAAGTTTTGAGTGAAGTATTAAGAAATACTATTTATAGTGGCAAACCTTCCTAGACAAGGACCTAGGATGACCTAGCAACCAACAAACGCCAAGTAAACCATGCTAGCATAAATGCCCCTAGTACAAAATTACTATCCTTAAGATGCAAATGCAAACAAATCCCAGGCAAGGATAAGACATTCATGAGTAATTCAGAGTCAACCGTTAGCAAAGGTGTGACCATGAAGGATTAGTGTCAGTAGTACATTGATAGATGGAGCACAGAGTACAAGTGAAACCTATTTTCCAAGTTTTTACCACTCAGCCAAGCTTTTATTTTTGCTACCAAGATGCCTATTTGCTAGGTTTTTGCCAAGGCACTTTTTCAAATTTTCAATTTTTTATACTTTTTCTCTTTTTTTGTTAGTATCAAGGCATTTGTTTGCTAGGTTTTTTCCAAGAATACCATTTTTTAGGAATTTTTCCACTATTTTTGGCTTTCTTCAGGATCAATTTTCTGATTTTTTGGGTATTTTCTAATAATCATTTCCACTGTACAAGCTCTTTAACCACATATTAGGTGTAGAACTACTTCAAGTGTAGGGTATTAATAGGATCATGATGGACATCTCCCTCAGGTGTAGCTAATTGATAAGCTCATATCCCCAAATTTGTAGTTATAACAAAAGGCCCTAGCCATTTGGGTTCAAACTTGCCTTTTTGTTCTTTATTTGGATGATTTTTAGGATTTTGTCTTAGAATGAGATCCCCCACTTAAAATTTTTGTGGCTTCACTTTTTTGTTGTATCCTTTTGATATTCTTTTCTGGTATACCTTGAGATGATCAAACACTTTTTCTCTACGCTCATCTAGCAGTTCTAGTGCATGAACCCTATCAATGTGGTATTGTTCATCTGTGACAAGACCTTGGAGAGATACTTACAAAAAATAAATTTCTACTTTTATTGGTAGCACTGCTTCTACACCATATACTAGAGAAAATGGCGTGGCTCCTATTGGTGTTCGCATACTTGTTCTATAGGCCCATAGAGCTGGATTTAATTGCAAATTCCAGTCTCTAGCAGACTTATAGTTCTTTGTAGGATTTTAAAGATGTTCTTTTTTTACACCTCATCTTTTCCATTACCTTGAGGATAATATATTAAAGAACAATGTTGAGTGATGTGAAAATGTATACAAAGGTCATCGATATCTTGCTTTTTGAACTAGACCCCATTTTCTATTACAATAGAAGAGGGTATCCCATACCTACAAATGATGTAGTTCAAGATGAACATAGAAACATGTTGTCTAGTGACTTTGATTAGCGGCACTATGTCAACCCACTTAGTGAAATACTTAGTGACCGTGATGATATATTTATGCCCACTTGAAGAATTAGGATAAATCTGTCCAACAAAGTACTTTTTCAACTCTTCTACCATATGTTTGTAAGGCATCAAATTTTCATCTTTTGTCTTATATTCTCGATTCACTTGGTTGATAATGAGTTGAGAGTCACCACACAGATGTAACTCTATGATTTTCCATTCCATAGCTAGCTTGAGCTCGTTCACCAATGCTTCATATTTTGAGATGTTATTAGTGCATGGAAACATCAATTTATATTCCTTAGGTATCTTGTAGCCTTTAGGAGTGATAAATAGTACCCGTGATCCAAATCCTTGTTGTGTGAAAGAACCATCAAAATACATCTTCCAAGGATATTCTGTTAAGTGCATGATTGTCTCATCTGGAAACTCTATAATCAAACGTGCATCATCTTGCAATGGTGAATCAGCTAGTTGATATGCTAGCACCTTTCCTTTAATAGCCCTTCTATCTACATACTCGAAATCAAATTCACTTAGTATCAAGACCCATTTTGCTAGTCTTCCTCTCAATGCTATTTTACTCAAGAGGTATTTGACAGGGTCAATTTTTGTGATAACTTTCACTATATTCAAGACCACATAGTGTCTCAAGTTCTAGGATTCAAAAACAACTGCCAAGAAAGATTTTCAACGATACTGTAGTTGAGCTCTTAAGACACCAATGTCCTTTTGATATAATAAATCACCCTTTCCTTTTTGTTTTTATCCTCTTAGGCTAGAAATACTCCAAGCAATGTAGCTACAACTGAGATATAGAGTAGCAATGGGTTTCCATGAATAGGCACCATGATAATAGGAGGATTATCCAAATAGTCTTTTAATTCTTCAAAATTATTTTCACAATGCTCATGCCATTTGAAAGTGACTCCTTTATATAGCAATTTTGTGAAAGGTTTTTCTCTATCTGCTAGTTGGGACATGAATCTTCTGATGGACTGCAGTCTTCCTTGAAGCATCCTCATTTGATTAATATTTCAAGGAGGTGACATTTCCATTATTTATTTTACCTTTTGGGGGTCCACCTTAATTCCTTTAGCTCATATAATAAACCCCAAGAGTTTCACTGATTGAACTCCAAATGCACATTTCTTTGGGTTGAGTCTTAATTGAAATTGTTCCATCTGATCTAGTATCTTCCTCAAGTCTTCAATGTGAGTCATTCTTATTTTTTACTTGGCTAATGTATCATCCACATAGTCCTCCATGTTTTTGTGTATCATGTCATGGAAGATTGTTGTCATAGCTCATTGATACATAGCTCCAACATTCTTTATCCCAAATGACATGACATTCCAGCAAAATGTTCCCCATGCGCATGTAAATGCTATCTTTTCTTGGTCTTCAGGAGCAATCTTTATTTGGTTATAACATGAGAATCCATCCATGAGTGAATAAATCTGATATTCTGTAGAGAGATCTATAATCATATCAATATTGGGCAGGGGGAAATCATCTTTAGGAAAAGCTTTTTTGAAGTCCCTAAAGTCTGTGCAAATCCTAATAGACTTATCTATTTTAGAAATGGGTATTACATTAGAAATCCATCCTGCATAAGCGATGACCCTTATAAATCTAGTCTTTAAGATTTTTTCCAGCTATGCTTTTACCAGTAATGCCACATGTGGGGGCATCTTTCTTAGTTTATGTTTGACATGTTTAATTTGAGGAGCTATAGATAAGTGATGCATGATTAACTCAAGATCTAGTCTAGGCATATCAGTATAAGACCATGCAAAGTTGATCTTCTTCTCTTTAAGGAATTCAATAAACTGTATCTTTTCTTCTTCTAATAATGATTGCGCTAGGTGAACAAATTGAGGAGCTTCTATTGTTCCCAAATTAACTAGTTGTGTTGGCTCTATCAGTACTGAAGATCCTTCTGGAAATCTCTCAAGGAGGATATCAAGAATCTCATCTTTTGACACCTATTAGAGGTTTTCACCATTAGATACATATTTTATTTTTACTATTTTAGAATCTAATATTTCCACAACATAGTTTTCACCATCAATTCTTTTCTTCTTTTTATTTATCAATTTGTGACTAAGAAACATGATATTATCCTCTATCAGGTTCACACTCCTTGCATTGGTGGAAGAGGGATAGGGTTCACAAGCATTTAGATAACATGCCAAAGTATAGTCATTGGGAAAGTTCATGATAGGATTAGGGTCTGAATTGGTCCAATCAATAAGGTCAAGGTCTACCAAGGATAATTTTTTAGGATCTTTTAACGACAACATCATTTCAAATTCAAAACTATTAACTGATAAGACATGTTTCGTTAAGTTGTCTTCTATAACATTTAGATCATGAAGAGTCAAATCATCATTATTAAGGTCATTGTTAGTCTTATGTGGACCTAACTCTAGCGACTCATCAGTTGAGCTTTCTCCTTCTTCTCTTATCATATTGGAACTCATATCTTGCATCCTTTGAATTTCTTCTAATCCTAATAAGATGCAAGTGTCATCATCAATAATCCTAGGCATTGTTATCTCATCCAATTCTGTGACAATATTAGTGTTATAAATTTATCCTCTCTCCAATAGAGGTGAAATTTATGAATTACATCTACCTCAATGTCCATGGTAGCATCAGACATGTGATCCCATTAATAATTGATGCATAGGGCATCGATGATAATCTCTTAATCTGCATTTTAATATGTTCTTTCTTTATACTCATCAAATAGCGGCTCAACCCTTTCAAAAATCTAATGAAAAATAACATCAACTCACCATTATCTTCAATTTATATTGTCATATCAAACTCACCAATAGATATTCTACCTCCACCATAGTCCGGGATTGAATCCATCATGAACATGCATATTAAGAGAGTCTGCCACCTTTTCTTCCGCTTACAATTACCTTGCTCAAACCATGATGGTATTTGATATCCTACGATTACTTCAAACACAAACAACTCTGCAAATAACACTCCTTCCAAACGTGACTATCCAAACATGTCTCACAGGCTCCACACACTATAAATAGCTTACCGAATTCTCATGACATTTGCATGACTGTCACCCATCATGCGCTATGTGTAACGGCTCTTCAAAAACCATTTCCAACTTGAACATCTTTAAGACCAATACAATAATATCATAATGATTCTTTAAAATCTATTCGTATTCCTCACACCCAAATATTAACACACGGCTTCAAAATCAATGCTTCACTGGACAAACAACCCCCAACATCCTGAATCAGGATTGTTATGAACCCAATATGTGGATAGAACTAGATCCTATGATATCGCTATTTCAAATAACTCAAAACCAATACCTTCATAGTTACATCCTTTCCAAAACAAACTGAAACATGAACATATGATCACCTTTCAAAAGGAGAACTCTGAAACCCAAAACCGATAAGAAACCATCATCGTTAACTTAGAACCCGATGTATAAACCAGACTAAATGACACTGTGATATTCTAAAACCAAAAAAATATAAACATATTTTAATCCATCAATGAAGAGATCTTCAAAAATGATTTCCTATTAACACTGTAAAACATGGAAAATGACTAAAAGAGATTTCTAAACAACATTATATCAAATCTGTCTCCATCCATTAAATCCCAAAACTGAATACATATATGATTTGTATGGGATACAACTGAATATATGATATGAATGGCTCTCTGGCTAAAGCCAGAGAGCCGATTCTATTTTACAATTCCACTTGCCTCTCGTTACTTACTTTCTATCGACCCCCCTAAACTATTACATAAAGATGTCTATTTAAAGACCATCTCGACAGTTACAATCATTTGTCTTCCTTGATCATTCATATTCCTATTCAGCTTTACAAATGTCATAAAACCTTTATATCGAATACATTATATTGTAATTTAACAAGTTTATCTTTTCTTGAAATGATCCCATTAAATTTTAAGATGACATAACTTAAGTAATATGAAACTCAAAGGTGGAGGTGGTGCCCCTGCACCATACTCCAAAACTTTAAAATTTTCCATGTCCCATGGAAATGCTTGTGAGAATCTGCAAAAAATTGTGCCTCTTTTTCTTCACTAGATCGATGCCTCCTCTACTTCTTCTTTCAACTGTGACTCCGATTAATGGAGTGCATGCTAGTCACTATCCACCTGCTACTTTACACAACCTCCATATTTCCATCTTACCCACACAATAGTCTGGAGGATGCTGACCACCCTTCTCTTAGTGGTTTCTCTCTTGCACCTTCTACCCAGCCTCATCTCGATGGAGACAATACCAAGACCTCCACTAAGATCTTCACACAAGAACAACTTTGTCCTTTTGCAGCTTCGATGGATCAATCTTGCAACCATGAATAAAAACATTTCTTTACCCTGCCCAAATCTTTCACAGGATCTGATACCACTTGATGCAGAGGGCATCGATGTTTATCTCTCAATCTACATTTTAATATGTTCTTTCTTTATACACATTGAATAGAGGCTCAACCCTTTCGATAATCCAATGAATAATAACATCAACTCACCATTATCTTCCATTTATATTGTCATATCAAACTCACCAATAGATATTCTACCTCCACCACAATCTGGGATTGAATCCATCATGAACATGCATATCGAGAGAGTCTACCACCTTTTCTTCCACTTAAAATTTCCATACTCAAACCATGATGGTATTTGATATCCTATGACAACTTCAAACACAAACAACTCTGCAAATAACACTCCTTCCAAAAGTGACTGTCTAAACATGTCTCGCAGGCTCCACGCACTATAAATAACTTACCGAATTCCCATGACATTTGCATGATTTTCACCCATCATGCGCTATATTTAATGGCTCTTCAAAAAACATTTCCAACTTGAACATCTTTAAGACCAATACAATAATATCATAATGGTTCTTTGAAAGCCATTCGTATTCCTCACACCCAAATATTAACACACGACTTTGAAATCAATGCTTCACTGGACAAACCAACCCACAACATCCTGAATCAAGACTGTTATGAACCTGATATATGAATAGAACTGGATCCTATGATCTCGCTATTTCAAATAACTCAAAACTAATACCTTCATAGTTATGTCCTTTCCAAAACAAACAAAAACATAAAAATATGATCACCTTTCAAAAGGAGAAATATGAAACCCAAAACTGATAACAATCCATCATCGTTAACTTAGAACCCAATGTATAAACCAGACTGCATGACACTGTGATATTCTAAAACTAAAAACATAGAAACATATTGTAATCCATCTATGAAGAGATTTTCAAAACCGATTGCCTATTAACACTGTAAAACACAGAAAATGACTCAAAGAGGTTTCTAAACAATATTATATCAAATCTGTCTCCATCCATTAAATCCCAAAACCAAATACATATATGATTTGTATGGGATACAAATGACTACATGATATGAATGTCTCTCTGACTGAAGCCAGAGAGTTGATTCTCTTTTACAATTCCACTTGCCTCTCGTTACTTACTTTCTATGAAACCCCCTAAACTATTACATAAATATGTCTATTTAAAGACCATCTTGACAGTTACAAACTGTTTGTCTTCCATGATCATTCATATTCCTATTCAACTTTACAAATGTCATAAAATCTCTATATAAAATACATTATATTGTAATTTAACAATTTTATCCTTTCTTGAAATGATCCTACAAACTTTTAAGATGACATAACTAAAATAATATGAAACTCAAAGGTGGAGGTGGTTCCCCTACACCAATAATCATGTGAGTCTATGATATCATCATCAGATTTGTTTAAAAACTCAACAATAGTTACCTGATGTACCCTATTATCCATTTATGGGTCAAAGTGTGGTAAATCTAGGAGATGTGAAATTTTCACCAATTTCCCCCAGTTAGGATGTACATCTTGTTGAGGGATTTCTTCATGAGATTCTTTTGTTTTCTGTATTTCTGGAGAGTCTTCTTCTTCTTCCTCTACTTCTTGGACATTGGTTTTTGACAACAAAGGAACATGATGCTCTAGTTATTCTCCAAAAGTAGGTACATATATTTCTCCTTGATATTATGGGTCCTCAGCACCAATGTGTAGTAATCTTTCATATGTCCAAGGTACAAGTTCTATCTCTTCCTCTTCTTCATCACTTCCTTCATCAACGATTGGACCATCTCTTGAGGTGGGGTGTTCTGAATTGTTATAGAAACCTAACCCTATTTTATCTTTGGTGTCTCTAAATTCCATATGAATAGGCTCAATGATTCCCTTTCCCTTATCTCCTAAAGGTCCCTTCCCTTTGTATCCCATTTTTTTGAGAAGGTCATAACATTTTCCATACTTTTCAGGAGATATCTCAACATATTTTACTTCATTTTCTCTCTTTTCCTCTTTATATAGCCAGGCCAATACTGCTTTATCTTCTTTTTCATCCTCTTGAGAAGTAGAGGCTCTAACCATACCAGTTGGTTTATGAATATATTTTCCTTTTGATGCAGTAGGTGTGAAAGAGCGGGAGGGTTTCCCATGTGATCTTGGAGACACCAAAATATTAGTCAATGATGGTGTCATGTCTAGTTTGTATTCCCCCATGATATTTTCTTCAAGTTTTAGTGTCTTTCTAAAGCTTCTCATCACCATGTCTTTAGAGGTTTAAGTTGGGAACTCTTTTGGATCTTCCTTATTGTGAGGATCCATACTATCTACTTTAACATTGTTGCAAGTATAGCTTGAATTTGCAGAAATTGTTATTTCAACCCCATTGTGTGGGAATTTGAGACATTGGTGGTAAGTAGATGGCACTTCTTTCATTTCATGTATCCAAGGTCTTCCTAGTAATATGTTATATGCCAATGGTAGATCAAGAACTTCACAGATCACATTGCATTCAATTGGTCCTATTCTTATTGATAAAATAGTTAGCCTTTGGATGATCTTTCCTCTTTGTCATAAGCCTTGATGGTTATATTACTTCTTGAATCAATTGGTTGTTCTAAAAGACCCAATTTATTGATTAGGTTGAGAGTACAGGTATTCAACCCCGCACCTCCATCTATCAATACATGTTTTACATGGTTTTTATGGATCAAAAATTCAATGTGAAGGGGTTGATTATGGGGATGAGTCAAAGATTTGTCATCTTCCTCCGAAAAGGAGAGGTAATGAAGAGTTGATATGTGATTGACTATTTCTTATAACTTGTCCACATCTATATATTTTGGAACATTTGTAGAATGTAGGGCTTGTTCAAGAACTTTCCTATGCATTGAAGAGATCTTTAATAACTCAAAAATATAGATTTGAGCTAAGGTCCTTTGCAATTGGTATACCAAGTTATAGTTAGCAGATGGTATAGGAACTGTTTGTCTTGATGTTGCTGGTTTAGGAATTGTGACAACATGTGATTTAGATGGTCTCTTTTTTAGATGAGGAATTAACCCCTTTAATCATGATTTGTGCTTGGCTTTGAGTTACTGCATTTGAATGTGTTGACTTGTCTTTGACACCTTTGATAGTGATCACATTGATCGATTCACTTTTTATGTCCAACATATTGATCACATTATCATTATGAGAATAGGTGTAATTGACTTCATTTACCTTTCTGTTAGAGGCTTCTCTTTTTTCATAGTTGGGAAATGGTTTATTATATGTCGTGTGTGTGGTGTGTTATTTTGTGTACCTATTAGCTGCAACACAACACTTTGATAAGTCATTGTATTAGTGAAAAAACAAGGATTAGCAAGCATATCAATCACTAAAATAAACCTATTGCTTCCTATCTATGAGGAGTGTGAAAAATGCTATAATTACCCTCAGATTATGCATTTGTCAGTGACATATACAACCTAGAATGAAAGATTTAAATGAAACTTAATCTACATGCTCAAGAAATATGCATTCTAAGCTCTAAAAATGAAGATTATAACAATGCATAATAAGAAAGCTAAAATGCAATATAGGTCTCTAATAATATGAACAACATAACAATGCTTTCAACAATCCAAAATTAGGGGCCCTTTGAGCTTAAAAATCATTCTATTTATAAAAGAAATTAGGAGTGAGAGGAGAGATAAGGCCATAAATGCATGTGTAATAGCATTAATGAGGGATAGAATTTATGAGGCATGGTAACGGTATAATCATTAATGATGCATTTATGAGAGCATTAATGAGGCATGGTGAGGGTGTAAGTCCAAGCTTGAGAAAGTGGACTTTGGGGTAGGGGAGCTTGAGAAAGTGGACTTTTGGGGAATGAGTTGAATTCTTAATCAAAAGATTAGGAATGTGACATCAATAAGAAGAGGATTAAGATGGGATTTAAGATTAGAATTAGACTTAGCATGTGTGAAGATGTTGGGATTAGTTCAAACTCAGGGTTAAGGTTGTTGAGATAGGTTAGGTTGGGGGTTAAAGGGAATATTAATGAAATTAATTCTACAAATAATATATTCATTCATTAATAGGGGAATTTAATTATTTAAGCTTTTGCTTGCTTTTGATAATTAATCAGGACTATAGCCAATTAATTAAATTAATTAGGCTAGGGGGTTGGCTTTTTGCAAGTGATAAGGTGTAATTAAGATTTTATTTAATTCCTTTTAATTAATTAATTTAGCCATGTTTTTTAATTTGTTTTGATAGAATTGAATTGATTTGATTTGATTGGCTAAGGTAATTAATGTAATTTAGTGATTAAATCACTTAGGAGATTAAATTTGATTTAAATGAATTATGCCAATAAATTGAAGAATTGTCTTGATATAATTGGGGGTATGATCATAGTTAGGGAAAATAGGGTCTATGGTCATAGTAGACCAAATTAGGGTGATTACATTTTCCCCTCTTTGAATAGATGTGCGAACAGTGCATTGATACAAAGAAAGTTTTTGATGTTGACGAACGAAATGCCTGATGAGACCAGTCTCACACTTGATTGAGCTAAACTGATATAATTGACTTTAAACTTGATCGAACAAAGGTCAATAAGCAAAGATCTTAAAGATACCAATTTAGAGCTTGGTTGTCATCCAAAAATTGATAATACTGACTTCAAACTTGATCAAACGAAGGTCAGTACAAAGCTACCAGGAGCTTTAATAAGAATCTAAGAAAAAGTAGACATAGAATATCCAACTTCTGAGAATCGAAGACTTCAATCCAACAGTCCTGACTTAGTCAAGGAACTATCATGTCTTTAGTTTTTTGATAATGAATTCATTTTAATGTTGTTTTGAGAAAGAATTTGATTGATTTTAGTGTGATCATGCCCCCTCGGGAATGAAATTGAAGGAAAAATAATAAAATTGCTTTGATGAAATGATGTATCACTTGCATGGAGTGGTTAGATCAAGAAAGAATCAATTAGAAGAAGTGAAGAAACAAAGATGTGTTAAGAGAAAACACACTTTTACTAAGTTAATCACATTAAAATGTGAGTTGTGAGTATGATAAAATTATGTCTGACCAAGATTTTTGATAAATAATGTGCAATTTGATGATATAGAACCTAGAAAACTGATTGCGTAAAGCTAGAAAATCATTTTGGAGTATATGGAGCAATTCTGCATGTTTAGTAGCTGTGGTAAAAAATTTACTACACTGTGTAGAACAATGTTGGTGCATTTGATTTCATTCCCGATTGATAAAAAAGAGAACAAGATGAGTTTCAGGTGTCTGTGAGGATTTATGGAGCTCCTAAATAACTCAAAAAGTCAAATATATAGGCCTAAATTCACTATTTACTCACTCAGTTTCACTTGTCACCTTAGTAATTCAGAGAGCTCTATAGAGAAGATGGTGGTCCCCATAGAGAAGCATCATTTTGAGCATGATCATTGACATCAACATCTAGCTGACTACCCACCTCTAGTAAGTACTTGAAAACCTAGCTTGTGATTTTTTCAGTTTTCATTTTTATGCATTTTAGCTCAAGTTATAGCCATTTTAATTCTCCGTCACTTCTGGTATTTGGCGTCGCGTCCTGTAAATCCTGCACCGCTTTTAGTTTTTTCCCAAATTCCTACATCACATCCTGTAAATTTAGGATTGCACCCTATTTTTAATTTTGTGTCGTATGTTGTATGGTTTTTTTTATGTTTTTCAAGATTTCACACCCTGTGAAAACAGGGTCGCACGTGACATCCTGTGTCGTGCCCTACAAAAATAAGGTCGCATCTTGGATTCCCCATCGCATCCCAAAAATCACAGATCGCATCCTGCAAAGAGGATCGCACCCCATAAAAAGAGGGTTTTTTCAAGTTTTTAATTTAGTTAAATGCCCAGTTTGACCATTTTTATTTTGTTGACCATTAAAACACTTAGCTGATAGGTTTTCTACTTAGCTAGCTTACATAGAACATTGATTTTGAAATTTTTTGGAATTACTATCTGTTGAATAGGTTCCATTTAAGGTAGTTTCATTTCAAGGGCCTTATCCTGGTCGTGTCCTTGCTCTATCGAGGAATTTGACAGATGATGAGGCAGATTTAGTTGCTTGTGTTGGTTTACTGTTGCTAAGGGATTTACCTGATATTAGCGTAAATCAAGGGTTGTTGACTGCTCTGGCTGAGAGGTGGTACTGAGAGCACAACACCTTCCATCTACTTATGGGTGAGATGACAGTCACACTAGAGGACGTGTGGCAGATTCTGAGAGTTCCTGTTATGGGATGAGAGGTGCATTTTGATTCGACCTCAGCTTCATCGATTGTGACACCACAATGATTCTTTGATGATGATACTATTGCGCGTTGGTATCTGACATGGGACTACATGTGTGATCACTATGAGCGTCTTCCCATATACTTGGCTTGATTGATTAGAGGCATCCTTATGCCTGATTCAGGACATCATGGATTCTGTTAGTAATAACTGAGAGGGGGGGTGAATCAGTGGCCTTAAGAATTTATCCAATCTATAACTTTAATCCACCAATCAGTACTTCTCAAATTATTAAGTCCCTACAAGATGTATGCCTTTAAAATATTTGAAACAAATAATTGTCTGTCAGTTTACCTTGTCTGTCCTTATTCTCCTTGATAACCGATAAGCTGTAAACTGTATTTACCGATACTCAGTAAATATGTAGATTATACTAGTTAATACATAAATGCATATGTAGAATGTAAAACAATAAAGTAATAAACCATACACACATAACACAAGGATTTTAACATGGAAACCTTGTTAAGGGAGAAACCACTAGGATCGGTACCCCAAATTTTCACTCTTCTGAAGTGAGCATTGTTAGGAGCCAACCCTGTTAAAGGTTACAAACACACTATTAAGTGTGACCTTGTTAGAGGATTTTCAATACATAGGTTGTCACTAAGTATCTAGCATCTACGCTACCATCCTTGAATCAGTCTCATGACTGTCAATAGGCTTTATGCAAATCTTACTACCATCCTTGAATCAACCTCCTTCTTAGACTGCCAATAGGGTTTAGGTAAGACCGGTGCTACTATCATGAGTCAACCTTCTGGTAATCTGTTAGGATTTACCTCAATTACAAAAGACTATTAAGTCTTGCTCTGTTAAGAGACTTAATGTTTCAATGGTTAAACTGAAACAAAATGACCTATTTCTAGTGTAACTAAATTGCAGATTTTTAGATCTATTTACTTACAATATCTTTCTGATCAATGTATCAATACAATTCCTTTGTACTTAAATCTTTCTGCTATGTGATGTTGTGCTTTTCTATTCGTCGGTGTCTGCAGAATTCTTTAGCTCTCCCTCAACTTGATTGATCAAGACTGCATGAAGTTATCCTTCATTAGTTTCTCTTTAACATCTTCTATCAGCTCACTACCCCATGTGTCTGATTACTTATGGACCACACAAAGAATGAATTATGCTTGTCTCTTAAATAGACATGATATTCCTTAATTTTTGGTTCTTGATTCTTGGTGTGAAAAACAATCCAGCCAAATTGATTTATGGCTTTAACTCCTGATTTATCTCGTAGTTATCTTCTTGCCAACTGTACAAATCACTTACTTAACTTTGGTCAAATGAAACAAATAAAACAAGTTAAGTCTACCCTTTAGCTCTGCCAGCTAGATATTTTGTCATTTTCTATTCTCTCTGTAATGTCAGTCAATTTTGTAGTTCATCGCCAGTGACAACTGCCAGTTCTGTCAGTGTAACTTTAGTTAGCTTCAGGATCTCCATCCTTCAGGCATCATTGGATCTTGCTCATTGGGAAACACTATTTTTAGCTCGTCGGGCATCCTTTGATTCTACTTCATCAGGAAACACTATCTTCTGCTCGTCAGGTATCCTTTGATTCTGCTTCGTCAGGCAACAATGTCTTCTACTCATCGGGCATCATTGTGACTTTATCTCTATCTTTACCAATGGTGTGCACTCCATCGGTGTAGTCTGTCACTTAGTGAATACTTGACTTCTATGCATTGCTGAAAGCATAACCTTTATTCCATTGATTCTCTGAAGTCTTTGGTATTATGTATATGACCATACCGAAGATATCAAGTTGACATCAATGAAAATACAAACCATTAACTGATTTAATGTCTTGCATCATCTTCAACTTAATATAGTTAACCATTTAATCAGTTACATGTCATCAATCTCTCCTTTGGCATTGATGGAAACATACTATATTATCACACTATACTATTTCTAATGCAATATGAAATACAATTGTTGAGATTCATCAAATTACCAAACAGTTTGTTTTGATAACTGATAAAATGTCTGACCGCTAGTAAGCTCTGTGTAAGGTTAGATTTGATTCTTGCAACTTTCATTTTTCTTCTTCTGATGTGTTGTGACCTCTATTGGTGTCAAATTTATCTTTGACTATTCTGCTTCTTTGATGTCTCTGTCTTTTGTTTGCAACTTTTATATCAATTCTCTCCCTTTGGATATGATCTCTCCCTGTTTGGAGTAATCTAATGAGGAATAGTTTCTGATGATAATATGGAAACATTATCTCCCTTTGACAATAATGCCAAACAAATATTTTACAAATATCTGACATTCTGTCAACCAATTTCTTCTTTCCATAATATATTCCTTGAATTTCCCTTATCCATTATCAATATAACAATTTTCTCTAGCGCTTGGTTTTGATATATACCTTTCTGTATATAGATGTAGCATTGAATTTCAACTTGTGCTTGCATCAGTCATGAATGATATTCTGATAATATATTGCCGATGCAGTTGTCAGTCCTTTTAGTGACTGTCAGACATGGGTTTGACCCCTAGTCACTTTCTTAGGTACTCAAATGTATCTTTGGGCAGTGGCTTGGTTAAGATATCAGCCAATTGTTCTTTTGATTGCACATATTGAAGTATTACTTCTTTCTCTTGAACTTGTTCTCTTAAATAATGATACTTGATGGCAATGTGTTTAGTCTTCGCATGCATGACTGGATTCTTGGAAATATTTATTGCACTGGTGTTGTCACAATAAATAACTACTGGTTCTTTGATCTTCATATGCATACCTTCTAGCAACTATTTGATCCATGCAATATTCGAGAAATTTGCAGCAGCAACAACATATTCTACTTCTGCAGTAGACTGAGAGATGCATCCTTGCTTCTTGCTAATCCATGTGACAAGTCTGTCACCCATAAAGAATGCTCCTCCAGTTGTGCTCTTTCGTTCATCAAGATTTCCAGCCCAATCAGCATCAGTAAACACTTTTAGTTCAAATTTTCCTTCTCTTATATACCATAAGCCAAATTACTCAGTATTCTTCAGTATCTTAGAATTCTTTTCACAGTAGTTATATGTGATTCCGTGGGGTTAGTAGAAAATCTAGCAACAATTCCTATTGCATGTGCAATATCTGGTCTAGTGTGTACAACATACATGAGTTTTCCTATCATTTATTTGTATAGAGTTTGATTTACCTCTATTGTCTTGTCTTCCTTTGTTAATTTGCATCCAGTAGCCATCGGTGTTCCAACAGGTTTGGAATCTTCCATCTTGAATATTTTCATAAGTTCTTTGGTGTATTTGGATTGTGTAATGAAAATACCTTCACTTTGTTGAATGATCTATAGACCAAGAAAGAACTTGATCTCTCCAAACATAGACATCTCAAATTCCTTTCTCATCTCATTAGCAAATGATTTGCATAGCATATCAT
>MU226529.1:784275-795845 GCA_018584345.1 Thuja plicata | reverse complement strand
AAGGGACAACAAATACAAAGAATACAAAGACAAAAAGGATGACCAAGACTTCAGGAAATATAAGGACTACAAAGACAAAGGTAAGAAATCTTGTTATATTGCTAAAGAAACTTCTGACAATGACACTAATAATTCTGATGACAATGATATAGAATTGTTTATGTTGCAATGAAAGAAGATTTTGATGATGATGATAAAACTACACTAATCTCTTATATGAGCAAAAATGATCATTGGATCATTAACAGTGGTTGTTCCCATCATATGACTGGTGACAAAGATAAGTTTGAAACACTAAACCAATGTAAAGGAGGATATGTAAAATTTGGTAATGATTCACCATGTCTTATCAAAGGTAATGGCTTGATTAACCTGACTGAAAAAATCAGATGTGATGATGTGTATTGGGTTGATGATCTAAAATACAGTTTACCGAGTGTTGCACAGCTGAATAATTCTGGTTACAAAGTTGAATTCCATCACAGAAAGGCAAAGATCTATGATTCTACTGGAGAATTAGTTGGAAGTGGTGATCATACTAAAGGTAACTTATTTTATCTGGATTTATCTAAAGAAACATGTTTGTTTGCACAGTACAATGATGTTTGGTTATGCAATAAGAGGTTGTGTCATGTGAACTTTGATAACTTGGTAACCATAAGTAAACTGAAAAAGGTTAGAGGGCTACCTAAGTTAAAGAAACCTGTGAATGTTATGTGTAAACAATGTCAACTAGGAAAGATGACTAAGTCTAGTTTCAAGAGTAAAACACATATATCAGAGGAAATTATGGAATTGGTCCATAATGATCTTTGTGGTCCCATTGGAGAAAGAAGCTATTGTGGTGCTAGATACTTTATTCTATTTGTTGATGATTATTCAAGGATGATGATTGTAATGTTTCTCAAGGAAAATTTTGATTTATTCCAGTTATTTAAATGGTACTTAGCTAAAGTTGAAAAGGAAACATGCAAAAGTTTGAAATGCTTAAGATCTGACAGAGGTGGAGAGTTTATTTCTAATGAGTTTAACAAGTTTTGCAATGACTGAGGCATAAAGAGACAGAGGTTCGCACCTAGGACTCCTCCACAAAATGGTATTGTTGAACGAAGGAACATATCTATTATGGACTGTGAAAGAACACTAATGATGGAAAAAAATGTTGCATAGAAGTATTGGAAAGATGCTGTAAGTACTGCAGTCTATACACTGAATAGGGTTCAAGCCAAGAAAGGTACAAATGCTACACCTTATGAACTTTGGTATGGTTATGCACCTAGTGTAAAGTATTTTAAAGTATTTAGAAACAAATGTTTTATACTAAAAGACAACAGAAATGGAAAACTAGATGCTAAAGGTGAAGAAGGTATATTCCTTGGTTATTCAATGGAAAGTAAAGCATACAAATGTTTGAATTCCAATACTAACAAAATTGTTGAAAGTGCAAATGTAATAATTGATGAGTTTGCAAAAAGAAATGAAGCTGAAAGTACACAAGAACCTAAAAGCTACAGATCATTCGTATATCTGGATGGGGAAGATTCTAATTCACTACCTGAGACTACTGTTGTACAACAACATGCACCTGACGAGTCACAGAGTGGAGTTGCCGAGCAACTGGAAGTGAATGTCGAGCTATCTGATGGAGATGTCAAGTCACATAATCAACCAAAACTGAATACAGATGATGAACCTAAAGCAAGGACTGAGCCTACCCTAGCAAAATATGTGAGAAGGAATCACAATTCTGATCAAATCATTGGGTCAAAGGATTCTACTGTTATAACAAGAAGTAAGTTGAAAAATGACACATGTCTATTATGTGAATTTGAGCCCAAAATAGTGAAAGATGCTTTAGAAAATGAAGATTGGATACAAGCAAGGAATGAGGAAATTGAACAAATTGAGAAGAAAAAAACTTGGACACTTGTACCTAGGCCAAAGGATAAAAATGTAATTGGCACTAAATGGGTATTCAGGAACAAATTGAATGAACATGGAGATGTGAAAAGAAAACAAGCTAGACTGGTATGCAAGGGTTATGTACAGGAGGAAGGAATTGACTACGGTGAAACCTTCACCCCAGTTTCAAGATTGGAAGGTGTCAGAACCTTACTTGCATATCCAGCCTATAAAAGATTCAAAGTTTATCAGATGGATGTGAAATCTGCATTTCTCAATGGAATCTTGGAAGAAGAAGTGTATATTGAGCAATCTGATGGTTTTGTAGAGCCAAACAAAAGGGATATGGTTTGCAGATTACACAAAGCATTTTATGGATTGAAGCAGCACCAAGAGCATGGTATGAGAGATTGCACAATTATCTAATCAAGATTGGATTTGCAAGAACCAATGACAAAAACAACCTGTACTTGAAGACAAAGCAAAGAAAAGGTACATTATTAGCTCAAATATTTGTAGATGACATCATATTTAGTGGGCAAGATGTGTTATGTCAAAAATTTGCAACAAAGATGCAAATTGAGTTTGAGATGTCTATGTTTGGTGAAATAAAATTCTTTGTTGGCTTACAAATTTATCAAATGAAGAATGGTATCTATATCACTCAATCTAAATATATCAAAGAGATACTAAAAACTTTTGAAATGGAAGAGTCCAAACTAGTGAGTACACCCATGGCTACTGGACAGAAGCTGACAAAAGATGATGACACAAAAGAAGTGAACCAAACACTCTACAGGTCAATGATTGGAAAACTACAATATGTTGTACACAATAGACCTGACATTGCCCTAGCTGTTGGGATTGTAGCAAGGTTTTCTGCTAATCTCAAGGAAACTCACATGATGGCGGTCAAAAGAATTCTAAGATATTTGAAAGGAACTGAGGACTATGGTTTATACTACAAAAAGAATGACAAATTTGAACTCAAAGTTTACACTGATTCTGACTTGGCTAGAAATGTTGATGATAGGAAAAACACTACTGGTGGAGCATTTCTTTTAGGAAAGAGATTGATCTCCTGGACAAGCAAGAAACAAAACTACACCTCACAATCTACAGCTGAAGCTGAGTATGTGGCAGTAGCAGTTAACTATTCTAACATTGTGTGGTTGAAGATACTACTGAAAGGTATGAAGGAAGAAATTACTGACCCAGTTGTCATATATTTTGATAACACAAGTGCTATTAATATTTCTAAAAATCCTGTTATGCAATTAAAGACAAAGCACATAGCTATCAAGTATCACTACTTGAGGGAGCTAGTTCAGAGTAAAGAAGTGAGATTGGATTATGTGAACAGTAAAGAACAATTAGCAGAAATTCACAAAAGCACTACCCAAGGATGCTCATGAGTATCTACGAGGTAAATTGGGGGTGATTCCCCTAACTGAGGCTAATTAAGATCTGTATGGAACTGTTGCACCAAATAATTTATTCAAAATATCTTACACATTGATGCATAGTAAGTCACACTTTAGGAAGTTGGCTAAAGTTGTGAAGATGTACAAGGACAGAAAAGAAAAATCATTCATACTAAAGATGACAGGATCAGCATGATACTGAAGATCTACATGATAAAGATATTGACATCTTTGGCATTGTTGTCAAAGAGGGAGAGATCACCTATAAAGAGGAAGAGATTGCCTAGAAAGAGAGATTACAAAGAGAGAAAGATTACATAGAGGCAGAAGTTACTATTGAAAACATTGAAGTGATTATCTACTCAGAGGGAGTCTATAGATGATTAGACACAGATGATTATAGTGTGATTACAGACACAGAGGGAGAAATGTTTTACAGATAAGAATCAGAATGAAGCTAAAGACATTAATGAAGATTCGTTCATATCAAGGAACACAAGTGAATTTTTGGATTGGTTGGTAACTATTCTTGTTAAATCATTGTTTTAATATTTTGTGTTGCCATCAATGCCAAAGAGGGAGATTGTTGGAAAATGACAATGCAAGCAATTATTATTTTGTCATTGATGTCAAACCTTAATTGGTGAGACTATTATTATCTATTTGAGTACCATATCTACTAATGATGAAGAAGATTTAACAAGAAGACCAAGTGAATGGTTGAGTTAAGGCAATTCAAAGGGTATTTGATTAGTTGGCACTCTAGCAAAGTAATTTATTGTTTATCTTTCAAAAATAGTTTTTCTGGTTGTTCTGTGCCGAGCAAGTTTGGCTTGTGCCGAGCAAATTTGCTTATGACGAGAAAAGTTGCTTGTGCTGAGTAAAGTTGCTTGTGACGAGAAAAAAATTTCTCAATGCCGAGCACCATTGAAATTGCTGAGTGGAAATAGAGATGTTGGCCGACTTACAGTAATTGGATTAATGATGTGATTTGAGATCTATGGCCGACTTAGTTGATTTTATTGGGATATGTAATGTTAATTAAAGATTGATCCACGTCATTTAATGTATGGGTAACCGTAATTAATGCATGGTTTCAAGATTTAATTAAAGATTACTTTGGAGAAGTAAATGTAATGCAAAGATGAGATGATCCATTGGATTTGACCTAACCTAAGATCTACGATCTTGTTTAAGCGGCAAAAGATTTATCTGACCTAGACAGTGAGGTATATGATAACCTCAAGGGGTTATTCATGAAGTGTGGAAGAGTGCATGTGTATGCAAAAGGTTTGCATAGTTGATTTACTGTTTGGCATGATCTACAAGAGAAGGCAAAAGGCAGAAGCAAAAATTTGCATGTGTGATTGCTTGATGGATTTCCAAGCAGATCAGAAGGTTGAAATGACAATGCAGGCTATCCAGTAAGTTAACATCAGAGCTGTAATTGGATTTGAATTGCAAAGTAAGTTGTATGTATCAGATCACAAACTACTGATAACTTTCTTACCATTGTATCAGTTAAATCCTTTAACAAGGTTGACTTGACAGTCATTTGTATAAATCCTCTAACAAGGTGACATTCAGATTGGAATGTACTAAGTCCTCTAACAAGGCCACTCCTGACAGGGTGATTAAATCCTTTAACCAGGTCACACCTAACAATGTGTTATTGTAACCTTTAACAGGGTTGGCTCCTCACAGGGCATCACTTTAGAAGAGTAAAAACTTGGTAGCATGTTACTGGTGATTTTCCAATATTGGGTTTCCACGTTAAATACATGTGTCAACTTGTGTGAATGCTTATGGTTTGCTTTACTGTTATGTTACTACAAGCTAATTTCAATTGACACTAAACTGCATGATTAAAGTTGTTGATTAATGCTACTGTTGCTGAGTAGATCTGAACTATAGAAAGTTTTTATTTGCTACATCTAGACCTGAGGATAACTGATTCACCCCTCCCCTCTCTATTATTCTAAATTCATTCTAACAAATATTAGGTGGGTTCTCCTCTAATTCAAAAAACTAAAACTTTAAATTAATATTTTAAACGAGCTCCGATCTTCGTGAAATTTAAATTTGAAGTATTTGACATCAAAATATTAGGTGGGTTTTCCACTGTTTGTGTAAAATTGAAACTTGAAATTAATATTTCAAACAAGCTCGGATCTCCATGAAATTTAAAATAGAAGCATTTGACATCAAAATATTAGGTGGGCTTTGCTCTGATTGAGCAAAATTGAAACTTTAAATTAATATTTCAAACGAGATCTGATCTTCATGAAATTTAAAATGGAAGCATTTGACATTAAAATATTAGGTGGGTTTTCCTCTGATTGTGTAAAATTGACACTTTAAATTAATATTTGAAACTTTAAATTAATATTTTGATGTCAAATGCTTCCAATTTAAAATAGAAGCATTTGACATCATAATAATAGGTGGGTTTTCCTCTGATTGAGAAAAATTGAAAGTTTAAATTAATATTTCAAATGAGCTCTGATGTTCGTGAAATTTAAAATGGAAGCATTCGACATCAAAATATTAGGTGGGTTTACCTCTGATTCTACAAAATTAAAATATTTTTGTAACACATTTTACGTCCGGCAGCAAAATTGAATGTTTAAATTAATATTTCAAATGAGCTCCGATCTTTGTGAAATTTAAAATGGAAGCATTTGACATCAAAATATAAGGTGGGTTCTCCTCTGATTGAGAAAATTGAAAATTGAAACTTTAAATTAATATTCCAAACAAGCTCTGATCTTCGTGAAATTTAAATTCGAGGCATTTGACATCAAAATATTAGGTGGGTTTTCCACTGATTGTGTAAAATTGAAACTTGAAATTAATATTTCAAACGAGCTCGGATCTCCCTGAAATTTAAAATAGAAGCATTTGAAATCAAAATCTTAGGTGGGTTTTCCTCTGATTGAGAAAAATTAAAACCTTAAATTAATATTTCAAACGAGATCCGATCTTCGTGAAATTTAAAATGGAAGCATTTGTCATTAAAATATTAGGTGGGTTTACCTCTGATTGTGTAAAACTAAAACTTTAAATTAATATTTTGATGTCAAATGCTTCCAATTTAAAATAGAAGCATTTGACATCATAATATTATGTGGGTTTTCCTCTGATTGAGCAAAATTGAAAGTTTAAATTAATATTTCAAACGAGCTCCGATGTTCGTCAAATTTAAAATGGAAGCATTTGACATCAAAATATTAGGTGGGTTTACCTCTTATTGTGCAAAATTGAAACTTTTTTGTGACATGTTTTACGTCCGGGAGCAAAATTGAATGTTTAAATTAATATTTCAAATGAGCTCCGATCTTTGTGAAATTTAAAATGGCAACATTTGACATCAAAATATTAGGTGGGTTCTCCTCTGATTGAGAGAATTAAAACATTAAATTATTATTTCAAATGAGCTCCGATCTTTGTGAAATTTAAATTGGAAGCATTTGACATCAAAATATTAGGTGGGTTTTCCACTGATTGTGTAAAATTAAAACTTGAAATTAATATTTCGAACAAGCTCGGATCTCCATGAAATATTAGGTGCGTTTTGCTTTGAATGAGAAAAATTGAAACCTTAAATTAATATTTGAAACTTTAAGTTAATATTTTGATGTCAGATGCTTCTAATTTAAAATAAAAGTATTTGACATCAAAATATTAGGTGGGTTTTCCTCTGATTGAGCAAAATTGAAAGTTTAAATTAATATATAACATGAGCTCTGATGCTCTTGAAATTTAAAATGGAAGCATTTGACACCAAAATATTAGGTGGGTTTACCTCTGATTATGCAAAATTGAAACTTTTTTTTGACACGTTTTACGTTCGGAAGAAAAATTGAATGTTTAAATTAATATTTCAAATAAGCTCCGATCCTCGTGAAATTTAAAATGGAATCATTTGACATCAAAATATTAGGTGGGTTCTCCTCTGATTGAGAAAATTGAAACTTTAAATTAATATTTCAAATGAGCTCCGATCTTTGTGAAATTTAAATTGGAAGCACTTGACATCAAAATATTAGGTGGGTTTTCCACTGATTGTGTAAAATTGAAACTTCAAAGTAATATTTCAAATGAGCTCGGATCTCTGTAAAATTTAAAATAGAAGCATTTGACATCAAAATATTAGGTGGGTTTTCTTCTTTTTGAGCAAAATTAAAACTTTAAATTAATATTTCAAACGAGATGCGATCTTCGTGAGATTTAAAATGGAAGCATTTGACACTGAAATATTATGTGGGTTTTCCTCTGATTGTGTAAAACTGAAACTTTAAATTAATATTTCGATGTCAAATGCTTCCAATTTAAAATAGAAGCATTTGACATCAAAATATTAGGAGGGTTTTCCTCCAATTGAGCAAAATTAAAAGTTTAAATTAATATTTCAAATGAGCTCCGATGTTCATGAAATTTAAAATGGAAGCATTTGACATTAAAATATTAGGTGGGTTTACCTCTGATTGTGCAAAATTTAAAGTTTTTTGTGACACGTTTTACGCCTGAGAGCAAAATTAAATGTTTAAATTAATATTTCAAATGAGCTCCGATCTTCGTGAAATTTAAAATGGAAGCATTTGACATCAAAATATTAGGTGGGGTCTCCTTAGATTGAGAGAATTGAAACTTTAAAATAATATTTCAAACGAGCTTCGATCTTCGTTAAATTTAAATTGGAAGCATTTGACATCAAAATATTAGCTGGGTTTTCCACTGATTGTGTAAAATTGAAACTCAAAATTAATATTTCAAACGAGCTCGGATCTCCATGAAATTTAAAATAGAAGCAGTTGACATCAAAATATTTGGTGAGTTTTCCTCTGATTAAGCAAAATTGAAACTTTAAATTAATATTTCAAACAAGATCCGCTCTTCGTGAAATTTAAAATGGAACCATTTGACATTAAAATATTTGGTGGGTTTTCCTCTGATTGTGTAAAATTAAAAATTTAAATTAATATTTGAAACTTTAAATTATTATTTTGATGTCAAATGCTTCCAATTTAAAATAGAAGCATTTGACATCATAATATTAGGTGGGTTTTCCTCTGATTGAGCAAAATTGAAACTTTAAATTAATATTTCAAATGAGCTCCGATGTTCATGAAATTTAAAATGGAAGCATTTGATATCAACATATTAGGTGGGTTTACCTCTGATTGTGCAAAATTGAAACTTTTTTGTGACACGTTTTACGTCTGTAGCAAAATTGAATGTTTAAATTAATATTTCAAATGACCTCCGATCTTCGTGGAATTTAAAATGGAAGCATTTGACATCAAAATATTAGGTGGGTTCTCCTTTGATTGAGAAAATTGAAACATTAAATTAATATTTCAAACGAGCTTCGATCTTCGTGAAATTTAAATTGGAAGCATTTGACATCGAAATATTAGGTGGGTTTTCCACTGATTGTGTAAAATTGAAACTTGAAATTAATATTTCAAATGAGCTCGGATCTCCATGAAATTTAAAATAAAAGCATTTGACATCAAAATATTAGGTGGGTTTTTCTCTGATTGAGCAAAACTGAAACTTTAAATTAATATTTCAAACGAGATCTGATCTTCGTGAAATTTAAAATGGAAGCATTTGACATTAAAATATTAGGTGGGTTTTCCTCTAATTGTGTAAAACTGAAACTTTAAATTAATATTTTGATGTCAAATGCTTCCAATTTAAAATGGAAGCATTTGAAATCATAATATTAGGTGGGTTTTCCTCTGATTGAGCAAAATTGAATGTTTAAATTAATATTTCAAATGAGCTCCGATTTTCATGAAATTTAAAATAGAAGCATTTGACATCAAAATATTTGGTGGGTTCTCCTCTGATTGAGTGATATAGCCCAAAACCTTCAGAAACACAATTCACAAAAAAAGACAACACAATGCCAGAATGATAGAATTCCAAATTCCCATTAACTGCGTCCAACTACTCTCCTCTACAATGAAAGAAAACTCCTACTTCTTACAATTTCAAAAATTACCATATTTAGCAAAATTTTTGGGAAAAATAGTTTTTTTCCATTTTTGGTAACTTTTAAAACTCATCCTAAGAATCTCGATTTTTCCCTAGAAAATCTATCAACTAAGGCAAGATGAATTGCCAACTAAACCAGGAAATCATAAACACAATTTCAGATTTATTACAAAAAACAAAACTCAAAAAACTAGAAAGAAAAGAAAAAAGCTAATTTTGAAGGTCAAGATGAAACTTCAGGCTCCAGAAAAGATGTCAAAACGAACACCAATAGAACTAGCCTAGCTGGGTCTACCATTGAATCTAGCTCACGAATCCACTCGTAAAATTTCAGCCAAAACCCACATCTGAGTCAAAAGTTATGACCTTCGGAAGTTGTTGCATCATTGAGAGTTGAAACTTTAATTTAATATTTCAAACGAGCTCCGATCTTCGTGAAATTTGAATTGGAAGCATTTGACATCAAAATATTAGGTGGGTTTTCCACTGATTGTGTAAAATTGAAACTCGAAATTAATATTTCAAACGAGCTCAGATCTCTGTGAAATTTAAAATAGAAGCATTATACACCAAAATATTAGGTGGGTTTTCCTCTGATTGAGAAAAATTGAAACTTTAAATTAATATTTCAAACGAGATCCTATTTTTGTGAAATTTAAAATGGAAGCATTTGACATTAAAATATTAGGTGGGTTTTCCTCTGATTGTGTAAAACTGAAGCTTTAAATTAATATTTTGACGTCAGATCCTTCCAATTTAAAATAGAAGCATTTGACATCAAAATATTACGCGGGTTTTCCTCTGATTGAGTAAAATTGGAAGCTTAAATTAATATTTCAAACGAGTTGCGATGTTCGTTAAACTTAAAATAGAAGCATTTGACATAAAAATATTAGGTGGGTTTACCTCTGATTGTGCAAAATTGAAACTTTTTTGTGACACGTTTTACACCTGCGAGCAAAATTGAATGTTTAAATTAATATTTCAAATTAGCTCCGATCTTCGTGAAATTTAAAATGGAAGCATTTGACATCAAAATATTAGGTGGGTTTTCCTCTGATTGAGAAAATTTAAAATTTAAATTAATATTTGAAACTTTAAGTTAATATTTTGATATCAGATGCTTCTAATTTAAAATACAAGCATTTGACATCAAAATATTAGGTGAGTTTTCCTCTGATTGAGCAAAATTGAAAGTTTAAATTAATATTTAAAACGAGCTCTGATGCTCTTCAAATTTAAAATGGAAGCATTTGACACCAAAATATTAGGTGGGTTTGCCTTTGATTGTGCAAAATTGAAACTTTTTTTTGACACATTTTACGTACGAGAGAAAAATTGAATGTTTAAATTAATATTTCAAATGAGCTCCGATCTTCATGAAATTTAAAATGGAAGTGTTTGACATCAAAATATTAGGTGGGTTCTCCTCTGATTGAGGAAATTGAAATTTTAAATTAATATTTCAAACGAGCTCCGATCTTTGTGAAATTTAAATTGGAAGCATTTGACATCAAAATATTAGGTGGGTTTTCCACAGATTGTGTAAAATTGAAACTTGAAATTAATATTTAAAATGAGCTCGGATCTCCATAAAATTTAAAATAGATGCACTTTACATCAAAATATTAGTTGGGTTTTCTACTGATTGAGCAAAATTGAAACTTTAAATTAATAATTCAAATAAGATCCGATCTTCGTGAGATTTAAAATGGAAGCATTTGACATTAAAATATTATGTGGGTTTTCCTCTGATTGTGTAAAACTGAAACTTTAAATTAATATTTGAAACTTTAAATTAATATTTTGATGTCAAATGCTTCCAATTTAAAATAGAAGCATTTGACATCAAAATATTAGGTGGGTTTTCCTCTGATTGAGCAAAATTAAAAGTTTAAATTAATATTTCAAATGAGCTCCGATGTTCATGAAAGTTAAAATGGAAGCATTTGACATGAAAATATTAGGTGGGTTTACCTCTTACTGTGCAAAAGTCAAAGTTTTTTGTGACACATTTTATGACCGGGAGCAAAATTGAATGTTTAAACTAATATTTCAAATGAGCTCCGATCTTCGTGAAATTTAAAATGGAAGCATTTGACATCAAATTGTTAGGTGGGTTCTCCTCTGATTGAGAAAATTGAAACTTTAAATTAATATTTCAAACGAGCTCTGATCTTTGTGAAATTTAAATTGGAAGCATTTGACATCAAAATATTAGGTGGGTTTTCCACTAAT
>MU226529.1:747880-776369 GCA_018584345.1 Thuja plicata | reverse complement strand
TATATATATATATATATATATATATGTATATGTATGTATGTATGTATGTATGTATGTATGTATATATATACATAAAAGACATACAGTAGATAACCATATTTATGTTAACACATAGAAAATACAGACAAAATCTTTTGGAACCATAGTCATAGAAACAAACAAGGACTAATTCTTAAAACTAAATAAAGAAGAAACACGAGTCCTTAAATCTCAATTATCACAACCATTTCCGTATAGATAAGCTAGCTATCCAGATTGATAACAATAAGATACCAATAAAATCTATTATAAAGAAAAATAAAAAACCCTAAGGGGCAATGAGTCAACTGACTATCACCTTGTACAAACCATAAAGGAATAATTTTTCCAATTCAAAAAATTGAAAAGTTAAATCAATAAAATAATGTAATTAGACTAAGACAAGGCCCCCGTGACAATAACAAAACCTAGGAATGCAAGACAAAACTCCCATATCAAAAATAATTAACATGCCTTCCCATTCAAGCGAAAGTCGGATAAAAAATAATGAAATTTATATAAAACCAATGGTACGTAAAGGAAGCTCTCCCATATTACAATCATAATCAACATGTTCTCTTAATTAAGTGGAAGTTAGTATTGAGTGAATCACCATAGGATTATTGCATGGTAAGGATGGGCAAAAAACAAAAATAAAAGTCATCAAGGCAAGTAGATAGGACGAGTTGTTACCAATAATCATAAAATATAAATTCTCTTATAGTTTGGAGAATTGTGCAAAAACAAATTTCCTTCTAAAAACAAACAAGCTAGTAACTTTATTATTAACTGAAAAGATAAGGAGGAAAATGTAAATTTTTGGACACATATGTATTTTAATTTATGAGGTATACACTGACAATGATCTTAGAAAAGGTTTGAGGTAATGTAGGAAATGGAAATATACAGGACTCATGAAAGGGAAGCCTCATCTACATATCAAAATTGATGTGAAGAGAGGAAGCCATATGCCAAAATGACATCAACAAGGAAAATAATGAAATCAATAATTTGCAGTCCCTATAAAGGGAAGTTAAATTTGTATATAAGGTCATCCTCCTAAAATAAAATAAAATAAAAATTAAATGCCATATCTTTCTTCTATATATCTTCTAATCCAAGGTTTAAGGCAAGGCTGGAGGTTTTCTTGACCCCATTCTTTCCTACTAGCGCCCATACTGAATGGGGATGTAATTTTTTTTTGTTTTTTTGAATAATCAATAAATTTTGGCATACGCCTTTTACTGATAAAAAATAAAATAAAATCAAAAACAAAAAAAAAACATTGTGTTAAGTTACATTTTATCATTATTTGGCATTAATTTATCACTGGTTTGCATCCGTTATTGTTTAATTATAACGTTTATTTCATTTATTTCTACGTTATAGTGCGAATATGTCTACTTTAATTCATGAGTTTAAATTAAACAACTCTAAATATCTAGTATGGAAAACTTTCATTCAATTATTATTCCTTGGGGAAAGGAGAATTATGTTTATTAACCTTAGAGGGGGGTAAACATTATTTTTCCCTAACTAGCCTTTTGTTTATGCTTTTCAATTATATCATTTTTTATGGTAATTGATCTAACTATTATTTTAAGAAGCAAAGTACTATATGATTCATCCAAAGCACTTGACGTTGTTGATGATGTTAAATTATAGTTTGTTCAAGTATTGTGAGTTATCTAACAATATTGCATTTATGATTAGTATTATTGATTTTATTGATTAGGTTGAATTGCTATCAATTCTAGTATGGTTTTATACCATCTCTATATGCACTTAGTTGCATGTTTTATAGTTTTCATACCATCTATTTGTATGCACTTTGTTGCAGTTTTTTTGTAAGTTGTATCAGGTGCCATATTTTCAAGGTTAACTATTGAGGACCCTTTAGTTTTACCTAATTCCTAGTTACCTTTTTTTTTTTGGGACCCGTGGAGTTTCCCTCCATCTAATGATTGCTATGCACTTAATTCAGTTGATGTTTATCAACTTGATCTATTTTTATTTCCCTCATAGTGAGGATGATGTTCTTGAAATCCTTCTTGAAATTTGTTGGATTTCTCATATATTTGAAACGCCATATATTTGTTTAACACTGATAATCCTTAGAAAAGATTATTATATAGCATATGTAAATAATTTTTTCAATGATGGATTAACATCACTTGGTATTAACTTTGAGCCATCCATTCCCTATACATCTCAATGAAGTGGAAGCATAGATCATTTTTTAAAGTTTCTCTTAATGTTGGTTTAGTTTCTTATCTCCTTGATGGTTCCTTGATTATGGTACATGAGTGTAGTCATGATTGGAAAATCAAATCAAATGTTGATTTGGTGTTTGAGTCATATATTCTACTGTATATATCTCTATTTCACATTACTAATGTGATGATGAGTTTGTGTACTTCATTGCTTAGATCGTGAGTCATGCAGGTTATGGATTGGCCACCCATTCACTAGCACTGGGATTACTCATTAGTGGATTGTCTATATCTATGTAATTGAAGAAATGTTGATGCAGATTTCATTAGTTGGCCTTCTCTATGGCCATTGGTGCATTAGTATGTTTATTTTGAGATGAGAAGATGGATGATGTTTATGGTACCTGATTTATTCATTTTGGACTTGGAGCATGTGGTTTTATCTTGATATCATAATATCTTGATTGCACTTTTAGTAGGGAACTTTTGGATTCATCTCTAACCCTCATTAATCTTATTTTAAAGCTATAAAATATTCTTTAAAGTTGAATTATTTTATGATGCAAATTATAAGCTTATTTTCAAAGGATATACTGATTTATATCTAGGGTAGATCCCAAAAATGAGAAATCTACTTGTGTATTTTTTTCTTTCTCTTCTTTGATTCAGGTGACATATCATGGAACATTGACAAGGCACAATCCACTTCTCTTAGCTCTATCAAAAATGAATGTACAAGTGATACCCATGCATCCAAACATGCCCTATGCTTATGTTAGGATTGGATAATACTAAGAGGGGGGATGAATCAGTATTATTGAACTTAATTAAATTCTGCAACCATTTAAACATTAACCATAAACTTGCATTAATGAAGAGAATATAAGAAAATGACACATAACTCATAACACCATTTTTTTTTCGAGGAAACCCTGGCCAAGGGAAAACCCCGATGGGGATGATACCTACAAGCATGCACTAAAGTATAGTGTCCCTGTTAGCAGACCTAGCCTTGTTAGGAGATAAATATTACATCATACATTTCCTTGTTAAAGGAATTATAACCCTGTTAAAGGTTCACAACACCCTGAAAGGGGCAAACTGAGCTTACAGCTCTTACAAAGTAATTTTGTTTAAAAAGTATTCTCAGTCATGAAAAAAATGAGCATCACTAATGCTTAGATAGTTCCTTTATAGTTCATCAATTATCTTTTTCATTCTCTGCTCTTCCATTCGCATCTTCCACACAACATCATACACATTTCTCTATATTTTCTTTCACAAAAAGATCTTACATAAATATCTTTTTCTTTCACCAAGTCGGCTCTCAATGTAGATATTACATAGTTGGCTTCTAATACAAAATATATTTAATAAAGTAAACCTTAAATTCATAGTTGTCGCTCTTGCATAGTCAAAGTATAGGTTATCATCAACCATAATCCAACTCTGATTTCCATGAGTCCATGTCATACTCCCTTAATCATCGCTACTGTCCAACTACTTTGTATCGTTGTTCTGTTGCAGTATGTCTGTCTTCAACTATTTATAACTCATCGTAGACATTACCAAAACCAAATCAATCTTTGGTGGAGGTCACACATACCCCATATTGTCTTCCTCTAAGCTTGCATGTCATAACTCATCAATCTCAATCTTTGATATCCAAAATACTTCTATATCTCTACTTCTATACTTAGTCAATTTCTGAATTAGCAAAATTTATCTTTATAGGAATCGATCTGTAACCCAGATGTGTTTCCATAAATTATAACCAAAAAGTGAATCACATTACACAAAATTGATCACTTTCCAACAATCTCTCCCTTTGGCATTGATGGCAACACTTTTTTAAAAAAATGAATAAGTGTTCCAACAAAAAAACAAAAATTGTCTCCTCTACATTCTCTCCTTCCCCTTCTTGTCTCTTCTCCCATTTTCTTCTCTACTCCTATATTATTTTTCTTCTTCTCTCTTCTCCCCCTTTTACAACAATGACAAAGGTGTATACAAAATAATAGGATTTAGTGCTTGCTCACCAATTTCAGAATATCTTGAAAGGAATCTGCCAAGATCTTCACTTTTGTACTCCATGATTTGAACAATATTTGACTAATATGAATTATGCCATTCAATGAAAATGATGCGGTCTCAGCTTCTTTCAATTATGTGGGCATAGATTTAGTTAATGAATATGTTACTTTCTCCAAGTCTGATAGATGTATCTCAAGTATAGATAGCTTAGGAGTAAATAAACTCTTCAGCAAATTAAATCTTGTCAATACTCTCCCTTTCTCAATATCCAATACACTAAGTTTTTCCAAAATTCTTGTGACTTCCTTGTATAACTCTGTTACATATTGTGAAGATGCTTCACAACTATCCATTATACTATTTAGATTTTCCCTTTCTTTGGCAATAATGTTTTCAACATTTTGAACATGCCTAATAGGATTCATGTAGTAACTAAACAATTTTCTTCCATGTCCAATGCAGCTCTTTACATTTGTCAAACAATTTTTCACAATGCCTAAGTCCCATGTGATGGACTTGCAAAATTTTGATAGCTTCTTTTCTGAATAGTTCTTCTCTGCAATCTTTATGAAATTTTTGTAATGTCCATCAAATTCATCAAGTGCAATTCTCATATTTTCAATGTCATCTTTGTGCTGGAAAACAATAGGTACTGGAAGCAATTTGTTCACAATATCAATTGCCCTTGTAATCACTTTAGCCTTTTTGTCACATTTATGTTTTGATCTTTCCTTAACTTTTTAGTGCAATAAAAGCCAATTTAACCAAATCATCTTCATCCATGTTGTCAACATTAACATCTCTGCTTGACAATAATGAGATAGAAGATGTGTTTACGTCTTTCTGTCCTTCTTCCTTTTTCTTCCCTAATTCCTCTTTCTGTTCTGCTTCATCTACTATATTTTTGTCCACATTCCCTACAAATGGATCCTTTTCATCTTGTGATGTGTCAAGTGTCACTGACATGCCAGAAACATAGAAATCTGGTTGTGAATCTACTTCGCTTTTCTCAGCATATGTCTCAGTTGATTTTGAGCTTTCTCCCATTCCTAATTATATAGGAAAAGTGGTCTTAGGAGGTGGAGGCTTGTCAAAATTAGTGTTCATCAATATTTTCTCTAGTGCCTTCTGAGTTTCCTCAGTGACTTCATTATACCTCCTCGCCATAATTTTCAAAAATCTTAACTTAGTCCTTAGCAAAGGTTTCAATTCCTTGAATATTCATTCTCTTTCTTGTAAGGATATTACAGGCAACATGTTATCAATTTCCTGATTCCTGATTGTATCATCCTCAATTTGTGCTAAGTTTTTTCTTGTCTCCAATATCCCATACAAGTCTTTAGGTATACTTCCTTCAATTTCCAATAGAGTCTTCTTGAAAGTAAGTAAATGATCAATCACAATATCTTCAATCTTAAGTTTATCTGAATCTCCATACCTTTCATAGTATCTGTCAATTGTGACTAGTTTACCTTTTTCTATGGCTCTCTTCTCTATCATCTTCATGTCAGGCTTCCATATGTGCTTCTCAGTTTTCTTCTCTTCTCTCATCGTGCTCTGTTCTTTAGGTGATGTCTGCCTTCTAGGTCTGGTGTGTACTCTAGGAGTAATGTTCTCATTTTGAGATGTTTGATGTGATGGAGGAGGTGGAATATCTACCATTACTACCTCAGGAGTGGGAAGGGTTGTAGTACTATCACTTACCAATCCAAGAGATCTTTCTATCGTTTTATTTTTCACTTCTTTTTATTCTTCTTCTATCAATCCTGATTTTACACCACATTCATGCACAAGGTTTTCAATTTTTCTTTTCCTCAAACCTCTAGTCTATTCCTCTCTCACCTTAGATGATTTCTCCTTATATGTTCCCCATATTTCTTCTTATATATCAACTTCTGATGCAAGAACATTTTCAACTTGCATGGTAAGTACATCTGAAATTACTTAATAACTCATGGGATAACACCATTTCTTTCTAGGTGTGATTGCTTCAAAACATACACAATCAGTTTCAACCATGAAACAGATTGTATCCTTGTATTTTTCCAAAATAATTCATGTATCTTGTACATGGTTTTCATTTGTCTCTGAAGGATCTTGATCATAGCAAACAATTCCCCATCAACCCATGTACTATTTTGTCTTTTGTAGCTCTGTGAAATTAGAATACCAGTAGGTATCCCTATTTTCCAACCACTAGGGTGCAAGACAAGAAATTTGTGCTCAATGTGTGTAAAAATATGCATCAGTCATGAGCCAAATCTAAAGGTCTTAGTTCTATCTTTCTTTATTAGTTTGATATTTTCCACAAATTGTTGTGTCAGCACTTCGCATAGGTTATACCTCACATTTTCCTTCACCATTCTCCATGCCATCATGATTACTCCTGCAAATACTGAGTAAGGTCTACTACTCTTGTAGAATTTATATCCAAGTATCATAGAAATTAGCCTCACATCTTGTTGAAAGATATCATTCACAGTCATTGCCCGCCTGTCCCATTTAGAGTGAATTAGGGTTTAAACTTATTTATTTACATATTTTTCTACAACAAGAATGATTACAATGTTGTCCAGTCCAGTAATTTCATGAATTAGGTCACTAAAAATCTTCATAGGTTTATCACCTATCCAAACGAACTGATCATGTACTCTGCTCAACAATATCTTGATCCATTCAATTTTGTTGAATTCACACAACTCTAGAATTTTCATTATGCTCAACTGGTCAATGTGTTTGTATTCTTCTTTCTTAACTCCTTTCTTAGTCATATGCTCCATCTCAATAAAAATATCATCAGTGCCAAGTATATCATACTTACAATGTATGTGAGCCCTAATATCTTCTATGTGTAATACGCCATGAGGGGTTGGAGAAAATGCTCCTTCGGAATACTCTTCATAGGACTTGAGTGGATGTTTCTTAAATTTGTACCTGGGTAAATCTACAACATCAAAAAATAACATGTGTATCCATAGCTAGATGATGTAAATACCTTTCTTCCACTAAATTCTGAGTTTTTTCTTCAATCGGTCACATACAAAAATTATAGAATAGACTGAGTTCCTTCACTCTTTGATCTCCTTAAGTCACTCTTCGTCAAATGGTAAAGAGATGTTAGGAATAACAATCCATAAGACAACTGAGAGGGGTGGGGGGGTGAATCAATTGCAATCTAGATTATTAAACTTTATACTTTATAAACCAAATATGCAAATGTAAATGATAACACAATAAATGCCAACACCATAACACAATATTTGTTGTCGAGGAAACCCTGTTAAAGGTAAAACCCCAGTGGGAATTAACACCCACAAATAATGTACTGAGAGTATAGTATCCCTGTTAAAAGATATTAGCCCTGTTAGGAGCTTATTATAACATTACAGTACACAATCCCTGTTAGGAGACAGACCCTATTAGGAGTAAAATAAAATAGTAGGCTCACTACCAAGGCACACTTCCCAAAGAAGGTTAAAGCCACCCTCAAGGATTTACAATCCGAATCAAGTTTATAAAGAAAATACACATTCCAGCGAACTATCTGATAGAAGCTATCTTTGCTTGGTCAGTTCCAATGAAGTATCAACTCTGCTTGTATCCAGTAGTCAACAAGCTTCGTAGCTTCCACACCTCTCTTTCTTTATCTTTCTCCTTCAAAATTCTCCACAAGAATTTATCATTCATATATACCCTCTTACAATAATTCATTAGGTCAGCCAGTTAAGCTTTCCTAATACATAATTAACTAGGTCAGCCAATTAAGGCTTTCCATCATACAAATAATTACATAGCCCCTTGCTAAGATACACACGGTATCTATAACAAGTATACAACATTTACAATCTATTACATATACTTCCAGATCTGTAATTCATGCTCATAATTAATTTCACATGCTACATGTCTGAAGTCGGCTAGGAAATAGGTCTTCTCTAGAATACACGCCACAACTAATGTCATCAGTATCCAATCAGCAATCAAACTCAACTCATTACTATACCATATGTTGGTTTTCCATCAGTAAGATCACAAGTTGTGAAATATCTTCGCCAGAAAGATATACCCGAAATACAGAGACCGTCTCTGTCCAGAATCACAGTTACAGTCCAAAAAACTAGTATTCACTAAATCAACTGTAACATCCACAGTAGGTAAAATAAAGTCAAGCGACCTTATGAATAAGGTTATCACACATCCTTCTCCATAAAACCAACTTTGATCATTCTAAATCATCCATACAATTCCTGTACACTTCTTCCAATTAAGTAGACAGTTTATCTTCTCCATACAAATATATGTTAACATCAGTGACAAAACATGAATATCAACAGCATGATGAGTAACCAAAACTGATATCATCCAACAATATCCCCATTTGGCATTGATGGAAACATATGGGAAAATCCATATGTATCAACCCAAAAGTACTCTCTCTCAATACAATCTTCTCAATATTCTCAAAACAAATCTCCCCAAAACAATAGGGATTTTCACATAGATTTCTTCCCCCTTTGGCAACAATGGCAAAGGGTGCTATAATTCACCTATAGTCTTTTGTAAGATGTAGCTTTTTCAAATATTCATGTCCAATCAACTAGGTGCAAGATCACCCAAATGTACTCCATAGTATTCTTCTGTGATCACTCCCCCTAAGGAGTAGATTCATACATCAAGTCCAGAGAATGAGATAGCTCTGAGATCCACTGCACTGATGCACATCTACAACATTTATTTTTCATTGGGAGGGGCCATCACCCCAAGCATGCCTTTGAGATATTCAAAAGCATCTTTTTTCAAAGGTTTAGTAAATATATCTTCTATTTGTTCCTTGGTTCTAATATACTCCAGTTTAATCTCTCTATCTGCTACCTTCTCCCTCAAGAAATGATACTTGATGGAAATATGTTTAGTCTTTGAATGCTTTACATGATTCTTTAACATATTCACTATGTTGGTGTTATCACAATGGATAATCATTGGTTCTTTGAAAATTATTCCAATGTACTTCAGCATTTGTTTCATCCAAACAACTTGTGTATAGTTTATTGTAGTAGCAACATACTCTGACTCTACATTAGATTGATCAATACAATTATGCTTCTTCCTCAACCAAGAAACTAGCCTTTTTCCAAGGAAAAATGTACCACAACTTGTACTCTTCCTGTCATCCACATTACCTGCCCAATCAACATCAGTAAAATCCTGCAATGTAAAATCATCATATTTTTCATACCATAATCCATATGCTACTGTTCCTTTCAAATATCTAAAAATTATTTTCACAGCAGCAAAGTGTGTCTCTTTGAGATCTGCCTGATATCTAGCCACAATTCCAACTGCATTGGTAATATTTGGTCTAGTGTGTGTTAGATATTGTAGACCACCAATCATTGATCTGTACTTAGTCTTCCCAACACTTTGAGTCTCATCACTTTTAGTTAGTTTGTTCCCTGCTACCATGGGTGTACCAAGAGGTTTACAATCTTACATTCCAAATTTCTTTAGCATTTCCTTAAGATACTTGGTCTAAGATATAAAAATTCCATCCTTACTCTGATTAATTTGTAAATCAAGAAAAAATTTCAGCTCACCAATCATTGACATTTCAAACTCATTCTCCATTTATTTAGCAAACTTCTTGCTCATTTTATCATTGCCTCCAAAAATAATATCATCAACAAAAAATTCTATAATTAAGATTACATCTTCATCAGTTCTTAAATACAAATTAATCTCTGCATTACCTTTTCTGAAACCAAGACAAAGTAGATGTTTATCCAGTCTTGCATAACATGCCCTTGGTGCTTGTTTCAGTCCATACATTTCCTTGTAGAGTCTACAAACCATGTTTTCATCATCTATCAAAGGAAATCCATCAGGTTTCTCAATGTGAACTTCTTCCTCTAGATCACCATTAAAGAATGTTGACTTCACATACATCTGATAGACTTTGAAGTATTTATGTGTAGCATAAGAAAGGAATAGTCTCACAGCTTCCAATCGAGCAACAGGTGCAAATGTTTCTTCGTAGTCTATGCCTTCTTATTGTGAGTAGCCTTTACATACCATTCTAGCCTTGTTTCTTACCATTGTGCCTTCCTCATCCATCTTGTTTTTGAAACCAACTTAGTGTCAATCACATTTTTGTTCTTAGGTCTTGGAACCAATTCCCAAGTATTGTTTTTCTTTATCTGTTCTAGTTCTTCTTCCATGGCTTTATTCTAAGATTCATCTCTACATGCTTCATCAGTAGTATTTGGTTCAACTTGAGAAATCAAATAGATATCATCTCTAACTCTAGATCTAGTCATTATTACTTTTCTTGCATCACCAATAATTTGATCTTCAGGATGGTTTTTCTTGACATACCTTGGTGTCTTCAATGTTTTAGTAGCTTCGACCTGTTCTTCTTCTTCAATCTCATTTTTGATCATCAAGGATCCTTCAGGTTCAACAACAACTTCTCTTGTTTCTGTTATCTAACCACAATTATACATTCTTTCCTGAATTTGAAATTTTTCATCTATCCTCGCATTGGCGCTTTCAATCAATTTCCTCAGTCTCAGATTGAAACATTTATATTCTTTACTCTGAGTGGAATAACCAAGAAATATTCCTTCATCACTTCTAGCATCAAACTTTCCTATCTCATCATCTCTCTTGATATAACATTTACTACCAAATATTTTGAAATATTTCACAGTAAGTGTATGATCAAACCATAATTCATAAGGATTTTTATTTGTACCTTCTCTGATCTAAATTCTATTTAATGTGTACACAGCAGTGCCAACTGCTTCTCTCCAATGAACATGTGACACATTTCCTTCAAGCAACATAGTCCTTGCAGCATCTAATATAGTTTTTCTTCTTCTCTTTTCTATCCCATTCTATTGTGGAGTTTTAGGAGCTGAGGTTTGTCTATGTATTCTATTTTCTTCATAGTATGTATTAGACAATTCTAATGTAAACTCTCCTCCTCTGTCTAATCTCAAAAATTTCATCTTTAAACCGGATTCATTCTCAACTTTCTCTTTGAATAGCTTGAACTTGTCAAATGATTTATATTTCTCTCTCAAATATGTAACCCACATCATTCTAGAAAAGTCATCAACAAAAAATTATAAAATACCTTTCACCATAATATGATCTTGTTCTTGTAGGACCACACAGATCTGTATGCACCAGATCCAACTTCCCTTTTGCTGAATAAGATTTTCTCTTGAAAGTGCTTCTAGTTATTTTTCCCATAACACATTCTCGACACATAGTGTTAGATGGCTTTACAATGCTAGGTAGATTTCTTACTACTTTTGTCATACTTGCCTTCACAATGTTATCAAAATTAACATGACAAAATCTTTTGTACCATAACCAACTGTCATCAACCTTTGCAATAAAAAAAGAAGCTTCAGATGTGTTCAATTCAAATACATTACCTCTGGATTTAGTACCAGATTCTATCAAGTCTCCTATTTCACTCTTAATAGAAAATTTTCCATTTATGAAGTTCAGTTGATAACCCTTGTCCACTAGCTGTCCAACACTCAACAAATTATGCTTAAGTCCATCAAAAAGTAATACATTGTCAGTGTTAGTCTTTCCATCCAAGGAAATAGATCCAATTCCAATAATAAGTTTAGGAGTATTGTCACCAAATCTAAAAACACCACCATCATGTATTTTCAAACTCACAAACTTATTTTTATCTCCAGTCATATGATGTGAACAACCACTATCTATAACCCATTTAGATTTCTTTTCAACTTGGAATACTAATGCTTTTTCTTCACGCATAGGTTCATCATCTTTAATAGAAATAAATCCAATTTCATCATAGTCACCATATTCATCATCAGATATATTTTCACTAGCATAATAACATTCCTTATCCTTTGAGAACTTAGACTTGAAAAACTTAGGTTTGTGCTTTGGAATTCTTTTAGGACATCTAGATGCAAAATGACTGATCTTGTTGCATGAAAAATATTTCAAAGGTAATTTTCCCTCAAACTTACCCTTACCTCTCTTTTCTCTTCTAGCAATCAGTGCTATGATTTCATCTAGCTTTCTTTCTTCTTCCTGTATTTTCTCACATTCATCAACATAGGCTCCAAGTTCTTCTCTTAGATCATTACTACTTGTGCTTGCATTTCCAGGTAAGATTCTTTTTCTTTTGTGCACGGTTGCTTTGAATTCTAACTCAACCTTACATAAGGTATCTCCCAATTCTACAGCTTCAAATGTAGTTAGCTTGCCAATCAACATCTCTCTAGTGAAGTTCGGTGTCAAAGGTAGGATCTCCTCTATAGCCTGAAATTTGGTTCTGTATGCAGGTGTCAATGATCTGAGTATCTTTGTAATTACTTCTTCCTCACTGTAATTTCCTCCAGAGTTCCTAATACCAGTAACAACTTTGGTAATTCTTTGTCCATATGCTCTGATGTTCTCATCTTCTCTCATCTTTAGTGATTCCATCTTTGTCTTCCATTTCCTGTAACTTGGCTTGCTTTGTAAATTTGTATCCAACATATAGTGCTTCCAGTCTTGTCCATATTTCATGTGCAGAGTCCAAAACCTTTACTTCAGTAAATTCTCCTAGTGATAGTGTGCTAATTAAGGATTCCCTTGCAACCATATTGCATGAGAATAGCTTCTTTTGATCTTCAGTGGCTTTCTCTAATTCATCCTCAGTTGCTACATTTTCCTTCTTCTTTGTTATCATCCAGTAATCAATTCCCAGACATAAAAAATGTGTTCTCATCTTGTTCTGCCAACTGTCAAAGTTTTCAGGATCAAACTTTGGACTATCCTTCCTGTAGTAATTCATCTTCAAGATCACCTCAAGCTGTTAAACTTTCTCTCTAAGGACAAATAGCTCTGATACCAATTTTTAGGAATAACAACCCACAAGACAACTAAGAGGGGGGTGAATCAGTTGTAATCTAGATTATTAAACTTTATACTTTATAAACTAAATTTATAAATGTAAATGATAACACAATAAATGCCAACACCATAACACAATATTTGTTATCAAGGAAACCCTGTTAAAGGTAAAAACCCAGTGGGAATTAACACCGACAAATAATGTACTAAGAGTATAGTATCCTTGTTAAAAGATATTAGCCCTGTTAGGAGCTTATTATAATATTACAGTACACAATCCCTGTTAGGAGTCAAAGAAAATAGTAGGCTTGCTTCCAAGGCACACTACCCAAAGAAGGTTAAAGACACCCTCAAGGATTTATAATCTGAATCAAGTGTATAAAGAAAATACACATTCCAGTGAACTGTCTGATAGCAACTATCTTTTCTTGGTCAATTCCAATGAAGTATCAGCTCTTCTTGTATCCAGCAGTCAACAAGCTTCACAGCTTCCACACCTCTCTTTCTTTATCTTTCTCTTTCACAATTCTCCACAAGAATTTATCATTCATATATACCCTCTTGCAATAATTCATTAGGTCGGCCAGTTAAGACTTCCTAATACATAATTAACTAGGTCGGCCAATTAAGGTTTTCCATCATACAAATAATTACATAGACCCTTGTTGAGATACACACAGTATCTTTAACAAGTATGTAATATTTACAATCCATTACATGTACTTGCAGATCCATAATTCATGCTCACAATTAATTTCACACGCTACATTTCTGAAGTCGGCCAAGAAATAGGTTTTCTCCAGAATACACGCCACAACTAACGTCATCAATATCCAATCAATAATCGAACTCAACCCATTACTCTACCATATGTTGGTTGTCCATCAGTAAGCTCGCAAGTTCTAAAATATCTTATCCAAAAAGATATACCTGAAACACAGAGACCTACTCTATCCAGAATCATAGTTACAGTCCAGAAAACTAGTCTTCACCAAATCAACTATAACATCCACAATAGGTAACATAAAGTCAAGCAACCTTAGAAATAAGGTCAGCACACATCCTTCTGCATAAATCCAACTTTGATCATTCTGAATCATCCGTACAGTGTTTTTACACTCCTTCCAGTTAAGTAGCTAGTCTGTCTTCTCCATAGAAATATATGTTGACATCAGTGAAAAAACATGAATATCAACAGCATGATCAATAACCAAAACTAATATCATCCAACAAGAGATAGGTTATCTATTGGTTCTTTGTACAAGTTTAATTCATAAATTTCACTTCACTCAATACTGTCCAGTTGGCTATAAATCTCACGATCACAATATATGCATCTGCTGATGTTGCGCTCTCAGATGTATATTTCATGATGTCGGCCAAGTTCATATCTAAGCTCGCTCAAGCTCAATCCAAAAATTTTAGGGTAAGATATATTCTAATGTTTGTATCCAATGCTCCCCCTAAGGCCATGATCGACCAATTAGGTTGATTCTATTTTACTACCATCAGGAAAAGATCCAGTAGCATCTACTGACTCTCCTTGAACTGATGTCTCACTTGTTTCTTTGATCTTCCATATCTTACCACTGCTATTATCTTATGCTTTCTTAAAACAAATTTCAAAATCATTCTTCAAATCTGCAACACTCTTACCAATATCATTCCATTCTTCCATGTATTCATAGGAGATGGTACTCTTTTGTTGTCTTGTCCATTATACCTGCAAAACTTTGCTATATGACCTGGATTATTGCATTTATAACATATAGGAGGTCTTCTTTCCTAATTAACTTGCAACTTACATTACTTCAAAATGTGTCCAAAATTATGGCATTTGTATCATGTAGGTTTCACTCTAGGTTCTCTTTCATTGTCTTGTTTGTATCCAGATTGATTAGGTTTTCTACATTCTACTTTCTTTTGCCCATATCCATTGCAATTAAAACAATAACCATAAAAATTTCTAAAAGGGGCATTACCTCTGCAGTCTCTCTTCATATGTCCAAATTTGTTGCAACCAAAGCATCTACCTTTGAAGGGTCTGATCTTCTCTCTAGGTTCTTCAATAGAAGGTTTCTTAGCATCAAACTTCTCATTAGATTCTTCCTGATTCTTTGAACATTCAGCTTCATTGAAGCCAATACCAGGAATATCACCTTTGGGTTTCTATCTGTCTCTTTTTTCATCGATCAAATCACTACTGGTGTGAATTTTCTCAATGTGTTTCTTTTCTTCAACAAGCTCACCTTTTATGATCTGATTTTATTTCTCCATTTCTATATACTTGTTCTTGTAGTTGTCACCCTCATTCTTCATTTGATCTAATGCACTGTTTAAAGCTTCTTCAACTTTATTCTTAGCATCCTTCTGTATATGTATTTATTTAGTCATAGTCTCATTCTCAAGTTTTAGAGTTTCATTCTCTTCTTTTAGTTGGCTCACCTGATTTGAATTGTCTTCATTTGTATCCTCTTTTATTTTAACCATAAGATCTTGTCTTTGACTTCTGGAAATCTCAAGTTGTTCCTTGAGTTTCTTTATAAATTTCTCATCTCTTCGCATGTTGAATCTCAATTCTGTTAGAGTAATAGTCTCTTGGGTTATTAATTAAATCATTATGATCTAATTACTAACTCACCTATTCACTCTAGTTGCTTAAGCTAACCTTAGGTTTTCCCTTTTAGGGTTGCATGATTCCTTTTATAAGGATTCACCTCTTTGTTTTTCATATAGAGTTTTTTCATCACATTGTAATTTCTTGAAACATATTGTTAATATATGGTTTTCTTGTGCATATGATGGCTCTGGCTGTTTGGCCTCCATAGATTCTTCCTGTCTTCTATTCTTTTCTTCTTCCATGTAACAGGTTATGCATGCAGGTGTTCTTGGGAGAATAGGGTTTTTCCGATTCTAACATGGTATCAAAGCCATCTTGATACTCATTATTCATGTTTTGTCGAAGTGTTTCAGAAGCTGGAGGTTTTTCTAGTTTTTCAAGAGCTTTTTATGTGGATTTAGAGGGGACCTTTGTTTCTGAGCATTTTGGGCTCAAACAGACATCACCGTTGCGCTCAAAGTGCCCAAAAACCCTAGAATCCATATAAAATTTGTCCATTTTGGATAACTTGCCTCCAAGGAAAAAAAATTTGGTTTCAAGTGTTGTACAGGCACGGAAATTGAGAAAAAAAATTAAAAAACAATTAATTTTCATTATTTTTTGCATTTAAAAAATGCGGCCAGTGCTTTTTAAATCGCACAACCGCTGTGCCACCACCACTCCCCCATGGCCCAGCCAGCGCCCAGCCCGCGCCACCCTTAGTGACCCGCGCCGACCTACGCAACCCCGCCACCGGCCACCCTCCTCCGGCCACCCTCCTCCGGCGCACCCGCCTCCCGGCCCCCGTCGGCCACGGCTCCACTGGCCTCCACCGCCGAGTTTCGCCACCCAGCAGTGCCGCCCAGCGGTCTTTAGCCCCGCGGGCCCCTTTTCCCTCTAGCGGCAATCACATGGGTGACCGAGGGCTCCGCCCCAGCCCCCTACGCGTGCCATGCGCCCAGGGGCTAGATATTTTTCAGCCCCACGGGCTTAAAACCTGATTTTGGAGCCTTTTTACCCACTAGCACTGTTTTCGCTCTATCTGGAGCATACGGGGGTATTTTTCTGACTTCTTTATATCGTCGGAAAGATCTTTCCAAGAAATTTTTGATGATGGAGGTTGGGGTTTTGGGTTCTGCCTTTTTGATAGTGTTTTTTTCTATCAAAGTCTGATGTCTTTTTTCTGTCTTCTGGGAGCCATATCTGGCTCATCTAGACTCCATTTTTGGCAAACCAGATATCATCAAAAAGCTAGTTCAGTGAGCTTTTCAATTGTAGGGGTCTTTTTCCAATTATTCTCTAGGTTCTCTCTCCTCTGAGATTTTCTCTTTCACACTCTGGCGGATTACTTAGGTTCTACAGGTCCTGGGATCTCTTCTTCTATTCTTCTGGCTCACTCTTCTTTCTGACTTTTGAGCATTGTATGCTTCTCTTCTGTAGAATTTTATTTTCTGTAAACGTATTGAGATAAAGTGTCTACTTTTGCATATCTGGGATTTCAAGCACCTTGTGTGTTTTTTGTACTCGCACTCAGTTATAAAGTGCCATGAGGGGTTATGATGTTTTTCCATTTCGTGCTCATCCACCTTTGTCAAGTGAGCATACCTTCCACAACATTAGCCCATGCTGTGTGTTGGTGACACCGCCCTTTATCCTATGCTTGTATTTTTGTTGCACTGTTGGTGTTCCTGATTCTTCTTTCTGCAGATGTTTTTGACATTGCATTTCAGTGTTCCTATCACCTCTCCCTATTCAGCATTATGGGGGGGATTCACCTGTTGGTTCTATTGCTTCATGGGTTCAACTGATCAGCTCTTCAGACTTTGTCTTCTCTACCTGGTCATGCACTTTTTTAGTGGGGGTTCCAACAGTTACTTCTAACAGTGTTTACAGCTTCATGCTTCAGAGATATTACTTGCTCTTTCTTGTTCCTTTCTTTGGGATTTTTTCTAGATTGGAGGCTTTGTTTACTTCATCTAGTTTCTTTCATGTATTGGGTACCTGATCAGGCCTTGTTGTCGGGACCCTTCTTTCTTGCTTTCTACATTAGTCTCCTAGGTTTTTGCTTCTCCCTAAGCTTATCTTAAGGGGGGTGTTATAGTAATAGTCTCTTGGGTTATTAATTAAATCATTATGATCTAATTACTAACTCACCTATTCACTCTAGTTGCTTAAGCTAACCTTAGGTTTTCCCTTTTAGGGTTTCATGATTCCTTTTATAAGGATTCACCTCTTTGTTTTTTATACAGAGTTTTTTATCACATTGTAATTTATTGAAACATATTGTTAATATATGGTTTTCTTGTGCATATGATGGCTTTGGCTTTTTGGCCTCCATAGATTCTTCATGTTTTATGTTCTTTACTTCTTCCATGTAACAGGTTATGCATGCAGGTGTTCTTGGGAGAATAGGGTTTTTCCTATTCTAACAAATTCTCCATTCTCTACTTTTTCTTTGTCAAGGTCTTCAAGTGCAGCATCAAAGTTTTCTTGCAAACTGTCCAAATCCATTATGATCTCCCTCAAGCTGTTTGACTTTTTCTCCAAGGGCCCAAAGCTCTAATACCAATTATTAGGATTGGATAATACTGAGAGGGGGGTGAATTAGTATTACTGGACTTAATTAAATTATTCAACCATTTAAACATAAACCATAAACTTGCAGTAATGAAAAGAATATAAGAAAATGACACATAACTCATAACACCATATTTTTTTGTTGAGGAAACCCTGGCCAAGGGAAAACTCCACTGGGGATGATACCCACAAGCATGCACTAAAGTATAGTGTCCTTGTTAGGACTAGCCCTATTAGGAGCTAAATATTACATAGTACATTTCCTTGTTAAAGGAATTACAACCTTGTTAAAGGTTCACAACACCCTGTTAGGGGCCAACTGAGCTTACAACTCTTACAAACTAATTTTGTTTACAAAGTGTGCTTAGTCATGAAAAGATCAAGCATCACTAATTCTTAGATAGTTCCTTTATATTTCATCAATGATCTTTGTCATTCTCTTCTCTACCATTTGCATCTTCCACACCAAATCATACATATTTCTCTATATTTTCTTTCACAAAAAGATCTTACATAAATATCTTTTTCTTTCACCAAGTCGGCTCTCAATGCAGATATTACATAGTTGGCTTCTAATAAAAAATACATTTAATAAAGTAAACATTAAATGCATAGTCCATGCTCTTGCATAGTCAAAGTATAAGTTATCATCAACCATGATCCAACTCCAATTGCCATAATTCCATGTCATACTCCCTTAATCATCGCTATTGTCCAACTTCTCTGTATCATTGTTCTACTGATGTATGTCTGTCTTCAATTCTTTCTAACTCATCGTAGACATTACCAAAACCAAATCAATCTTAGGTGGAGGTCACACATACCACATGTTGTGTTCTTCTAGGCTTGCATGTCATAACTCATTGATCTCGATCTTCGATATCCAAAATATTTTTGTATCTCTGCTTTTATACTTAATCGATTTCTGAATCAGCAAAACTTATCTTTATAGGAATTGATCTGTAACCCAGATGTGTTTCGATATATGACAACCAAAAAGTGAATCACATTACACAAAATTGATCACTTGCCAATAGGTTAAAGAAGACTACTTGAAGACTTGGATTTAGCTTGGATTGAAAACATTAAAATTATATTGTAAAGATGTAGTTCAAATTCATTGTAAAAAATCGGGTTTAATTCTCATTGATGTAAACTCCCCAAGTAAAGATTAAAGGGGGTGTTAGAATATTTAATATTTCCTTGGTTGTATTTATTTATTTAGTATAAATAAAGGTATCCTACATTTATTTAATTAGGATATTCCTATGGAATCCCTACATGTATTTGTAGACCTTATAGCAAGACGTGTTGTCACTTAGTGCCAAAACACTTAGTCATTTATATGGTTATAGTGTTGACCAAGCCAACAACTTGAAGTGTTACCTGAGCTAAGAAGTTGCAGTGTCAACCGAGGAGTTAGTTCAAAAAACTATCACCCAAGTCACTAGTGTTACCTGAGTTACCATATCCGAGTGATCAATGTGGCGTGAGCACCCAGTGTCAACCGAGTGCAAGAGTTTCCAATTCATTGTGTCGCCCGAGTGTTAGTATATCACCCGAGTGGATTACTAGACCCAAGTATTAGCATTGGGCCAGCTTATTACATATTGTTTGATACTATTTAATATGATAAGTAGCCAAATTGTGGAGGTAATTGATTTGGATAAGATATATATGTAAGATACTTTGTTTATCCAAATGGATAGTAGTAAGAGTATGGATATATGAATCAATTACAAATGCAAATATGAAGTGGAAAATTGATTAGAAGGAATTATAAAGGAATAATAGAGACTCATCTATCACATTCAAGTGATCAGTATTACATCAAATCATCTTATTCAAAAAATTAGATTTGCATAGCAAATCATTCACTAGTTCATCCTAACAGGTGTATCAGTCAAAATCCTTCAACAGGGTTGACTTAACAGTCCTTCAAAAATCTCCTAATAGAGTGCATACTTAACTATATTGTATAAATCCTTTCACAAGGTGGACCTAATAGTCCTTATTGTGCCTAACTTGGCAGACCATCAGAAGTGGTCAATTGTAAGCCTTAACCAGCCAAATTTATTACTGCAGTTCTAAATCTTGTGGGTATCATCCCCACCCCAGTTTTACTTTCTATCCGGAAGGATTCTTGATAACCAAATATTGTGTCAAGTGTTGTGAATGTTTATTTATTTTATGTTCCATGCATACAATTAAATTAATCAATCTAATAAAGGATAAAAATGAAGAAGTTTTATTGGTTCCTGATTACTCCCCCCCCCCCCCTCTTANATTCCCCCCCCCCCCCCCCTCTTAGTCACCTAGCCTACAATATATTTCCAACAATTTGTATCAGAGAAAAGGTTCTCTTATCATAAGTTTAACAACTTGAGCTAAGATTAGAGGCAATGGAAATATACAGACAGGAGAAATCCATTGAAAATGAAAAGATAGATCTAAGACTGGCCATGGATCATATTAGAAAACTCAAGGAACAGCTCTCTCATTCCCTGAAAAGAAGAAAAGATTTAGCAATGCAAATGAATGAAAAAGGTTACATAGAAGAAAGAATTGAATATTTATGCAAAGAAAGAAGTTCTGAAGAAGCTGAATGGCTCCATTGAATATCTACTTGCAAAGAATCTCAATTTACATGAAGAATTTAGAAAGTTGAAGAGAAAGAACAACAAATTCATTCAGTTAGAATATGTGAAGTCATGGAACAAAAGAACCAAGGAGAAAATGACAAAGAAATGGCACAAGAAGATAAAATATTTCTAAGTACAAGATTAGAGGAAAAAGAAAATTGAATCCATCATTTGTCACTTCAGTAGGCAGACATGATAAATCAACTCAATAATGAAAATCAAGAAGTTATCAATCTAAGAACTGAAAATGAAAGACTGCAAAATGATCTCAATATTGAAAAGAAAACCAATGAGAATATGATGAATTCACAAGTAAGCATGGATCAATTGACAGAGAAAACTCAATTCATACATCATGGACATAGTGGATTAGGTTATACTGAACAAGGTGAATCCTCACGGCAAGGAGCTAAAAAGAACAAGAAACCTACATGTAATCATTGTGGTAAGATAGGGCACACATCAAATAAGTGTTTGAGCAATGAGAAGTCAAAGTTTAATGGAAAATTCTACAGGTGCAACAAACATGGACATAGGGCAAGTGAATGCACTGAGAAACCTAAGTTTGAAGTAAAATGTTTCAATTGTAACAAACATGGTCATAAGTCTTCTAAGTGAAGAACTAAGAAATGGAACCTTGTTGAACAATTAGCTAAAAAAAAATTTGGTTGGTATTACAACACATGGAGTAGATGTTTTCATTGTGGTTAATATGGGCACATTGGTGCAAATTGTGCAAAGGCTCATCTCAAAAAAAGGAATCCTACTAAGAGATGTTATGTGTGTAAACAACTTGATCATCTAAGAAATAATTGTATGAACAAAGAAAAATTGGATACTGGTTTTGAGAAAGGCAAAGCAAAATTTTCTAAAATCAAAACTCAGATGAGTCAGCAGTGGGTAAGGAAGTCTCTTCATAATTCAGACCAAAACAATGAAGGATCAAATGGAACCCAAAATAGTGAATTGGGTGGATCCACCATCTCTGAATAAATATGAAAGGAGATAAATAGAACTATGCATACAAGCCATCATACATCAGTTCCAAATATGCTAGGAAGTCCAAATCTTCATATTGATGCACTAGGACACATTATGGCTCTAACCGAGTCAGGATCTCAGTTACAACCGAGCTACTCAGGCTTAACCATGTTAAGTCGGCTTGAATGGTTTCAAAGATGCAAAGTTAGTTTTCATTGAGCTTCCAAGTAAGCCTGGGGGAACTACTCGAGCTATGAAAGCTACTATTTATAGAGCATTTAATGAAAAAATTATGGTGAAAATTCTCATAAAAGGTGAAATCAAAGGGTTATTGTTTACCAAGTTTTACAGTTTGTAGAGTGATTAGCAATTTTAGGGCAAATTTGTGTTTGAAAGCTTTAGTTGCAGTGAAGTTTCATCAATCCTCTTAGCGTTATGGTGTCTTGATCTAGTAGTAAGGTCAAGAAGGGATCTTAGATGTTAGTGAGGAATGTTTTCTGTGAACTGCCAAAGTTCAAACTTCATCCAGCGATTGCAGAGGAGATAGATCCAATGGGAGCCCATTCCCAAATTCCTCCTAAGGTATTGTTTATTCGTGACATTCAAACTTTCTATCATTGCAACATTCAATAGCTAGGCACATTAGAAATGAACAAACCATATGAAGCACTTTGTGTGTGCAGAAATATGAAGCCAAAACACAAGAACCTTGAATTCAAGGGTTTAACCCACATCTAACATATGCTGAAGAATTTCCAGATAAAGTGGATTAGGTTTGTTCTAAGCCATGTTCATGAAATGCATCTTTGGTTGGAGCAACCTTTGAAGATCACTAAGATGATGGTACACCGAGTGATAGGGTACCCAATGCTCGAAACACCTAAAGCAACTAAAAACCTACCCTAAGATGACCTAGCCAAGAAGACTCTTGCAAAGTGGGATGGATGAGGCATGAAGTTGAATGGAGTCACTGACATGGAACTAAAGTTTGGAATTCATGTAATTGCACATGAGATATACAGTTCAAGCCAACCAAACAGTGTTCTATGTGAGGCTATGGACTTAGCATACAAAGTGGTGAAGAACAATCTATCATTTGACCTAGCCGAGTTGCATCACATCCAACTGAGAAAAAACATGGAGAGCATCCGAGAATACAAGACCAATCCGTGTAAGTTTGGTTCTCTCTTGGTCTGCATGTTATTTTATGTTCAAAAAATTTTCCCTTCAAAAGGCACAATTGTATGGAAGAAGGACATGCCTATAGCCTATCAGATAAATGAGTTTATAGTAGAATCAGGAGATAATTTTGAAAGCATCATAGATGCTTACTTTAAAAGCTTCAAAGAGAAAATGCATAAAGAGGACTACAAGGATGACATATGTTTCCTAGTTGATTGTGACAAAGTATACATTCAAGCAGTCAAGCCTATGGTTGCATGGGTGAAACCTCTTGCATATGAGGTTAACATAGATGAGACTAGAGATATTATTGAAGCTCTTGTAAATGATCATGTTGATCCTAAAGAACCATATTTTGGTACTTATGAAGAAGCTAAGTGAAGAATATCATTGGAAATTGAGATTCCCAAAATTCTGAAGAGAGGAAGGAAGAGAATTGAGAAGTTTGAAAATAAATATGGAAAATCATCATACCCTCCTCCCTTGAACATTGAAAGCAAAGGAGATGACATGAAGATAGAAGAAGACAAACCTGAGAAAAAAAGAGGAAGAGGTAGAAGAAGAGCCTTCTAAGAAGAAGAGGCTAGCCCCCAAGAAAACACCAAATATCTCTACCCATGTCTTCACTACAAACAAACCCAGAAGATCTAGAAGAAAACTGATATTTCCTCAAGAAGATGATGAAGAAGATACAATTACATTCAAAAGGCCACCACCTACCTTCGAGCGGAAGGTTGAAGAATTGAAAGGAGGTAGTCATATGGGATCTCTCAAATCATTGAAGTATTCTTCCAGAACCAAGGATGAGAAGAAGATGATTAAAGATGCATTAGTAGAGGAGATGGAAAGATGGAAGGATGATCAATTTGAATTGAAAATCCATATGAATGAACACCTTCTCAAGGAAATGACCATTCATTGGAACAATGCAGTTCAAATTGAAAAGGACATCAGAAAAAAAAATTGAAGCAAGTCATGCCTACTATGGCTGATAAAGAGGTAAAAGATGCTATGTCTAAATATGAGAGCAATCACACTCCAAGGTTTAGGACTTTTCAAATCTTGAGAAAGAAAATAGAGGATGTTGTGCAGTCCACAAAACAGGTGTGGAAGTCAATTTTTGATAACAAGGGAGATAATAAGATAGAGGAATAGAGTACGAACCCTCATGTACAGGTTAAAGATGAAGAATTACTTGAGGTATAGACCATTGAAGAATCTAATGTTGAATAGACAGTAATACAAGTGATGGCATCCCTGCCACAATCACCTATTCAGAGTATCTTATCTCCAAACAAGGAAAAGGTCACAAATTCTACATCAAGTCTAGTAGGAACTGAGCATCAAGCTCTACCTACTACTGGGCCAAGCCAGACCGAGTCATAGAAGGACACTCTGAATGTTTCTATAGTTTGCACTGCTCTACAACTGGTGCATTAAAAGTTAATGACTTACTCCAACTGAACACTAAGGACAAGGATTAGGATGGAAAAGGTAAGGAGATTATTCCTTCACATTATCCCAAGGTCAAGGGTAAAGAAAAGGAAAAAATAACTAATGAAGTTGACCTTGAGGAAGACATTGTGATTCCAAAGTGGTATCTTTCTAGCCTGACAGCTGAGCAAATGGACATCCTTGGGGAGCTATGGAAGAAAAGAGCAAAGCAACAGAAGCTCTGAGCTAAGAAGAAAAGGAACAGAGTGCTAGAGGACATCAAAGATATATTCCTTGATTCACTAGAGATGGAAGTGAATGAGGAAGACTCTATATTGGACCAACTTGTTGACATAGTCCACAAGTTTAATCATGATCCTAGTGGTCAGGAGAAATTATAGCAAAAGGTAGAAATAAAATTTGAGAATAAGGTTCTAGAGAATGTTGCAGGTAAGATTGCAATAGATCAAGTGAAGCTAACCACTATCACTAGATCTCTAGAAACCACTATGAATAATGTTGTGGTGTTATTTGTAAATTTGAGTGGCACATGTAACTTTACCATGCAAATAAAGGACAAGATGACAAAGATTGACACTGATTTGAAGGCAAGTGCAAGCCAGTTGGCACTTAACCATAGTTCATGTTTAGCACATTTTGTTAAGATCATGTATCTGACTGGTCTGCAGGTAGAGCTACTAAGGGAAGAAGGAATAACAAGGGAATCCCTATCAGATATACAAAGCCAACTCCTTCCTCATATGGATGTCATGCAAAAATATATTGTTAATGCAAAGGCACTCGTCCATGATAACAACTTTTTAGTTGCAGAGCTTATGATGCAGTTGTCTGCAAAAAATTCAGATTGAGTTGCACATCCTGAAGGTGTTGCAAGGAAATTGGGACAAGACTTTGTCTCAAATTTTGAAGGTACATAGTGATTTCCTTTCATATTTTGGAATTACCTTGTAGATATGCTTTTTGGCATTTGTGTCAAAAACAAGGGGGAAAGATAGAATTTGTATATATATGAGGAAATACATGTACAAAGAAGAGGAAGATATATATACAATGGAGTTACAAAAATAGTTTTGGAAAATAAAAAATAGAGTCAATTGTAACCAAGTTGCAGAGTAGCAGTGAAAACTGAGTAAGTACCCAAGCACATGGTAAGGGGGAGTTTTGACTTAGCAGTTTGATCAAAATTCTTTGGGTATGATAAGTGTTTTTATCACTAATGCCAAAGGGGGAGATTGTAAACCTTATGGAAACACATGTTTTCAAATAGTTCCAAAACACTTAGTCATTTATATGGTTATAGTGTTGACCGAGCCAGCACCTTGAAGTGTTACCCGAGCTAAGCAGTTACAGTGTCGACCGAGAAGTTATTTCAAAACAGTTCCCCAAGTCACCAGTGTTACCCGAGTTACCATCTCTGAGTGATCAATGTGGCCTGAGCACCCAGTGTCAACTGAGTGCCAGATTTGCCAATTCACTGTGTCACCCGAGTGTCAGTATATCACCCAAGTGGATTATTGGACCCGAGTATCAACATTGGGATGAATTAGTACATATTGTTTGATACTATTTAATATGATAAGTAGTCAACTTGTGTAGGTAATTGATTTGGATAAGATATATATGTAAGATACTTTGTTTATCCAAATGGACAGTAGTAAGAGTATGGATATATGAATCAATTATAGATGTGAATATGAAGTGGCAGATTGATTAGAAGGCTACAACAATATAAAGGAACAGAAAAGACTCGTCTATCACATTCAAGTGATCAGTATTATATCAAAAGATCTTATTCAGCAAATCAGAGTTTCATAGTAGATCATTCATTGGTTCATCCTAACAAGTGTATCATTCAAAATCCTTTAATAGGGTCGACTTAAGAGTCCTTCACAAATCTCCTAACAGAGTGCATACTTAACTGTATTGTATAAATCCTTTCACAAGGTGGACCTAACAGTCCTTATTGCTCCTAACAGGGCAGACCATCAGAAGTGGTCAATTGTAAGCCTTAATCGGCCAAATTTATTACTGCAGTTCTAAATCTTGTGGGTATCATCCCCACCCCAGTTTTACTTTATATTTGGAAGGTTTATGGGTAACCAAATATTGTGTCAAGTGTTTGAATGTTTATTTATTTTATGTTCCATGCATGCAATTAAATTAATCAATCTAATAAAGGATAAAAGTGAAGAAGTTTTATTGGTTCCTGATTCACCCCCCCCTCCTCCTCTTAGTAACCTAGCCTCCAATATATTTCCAATAGTATTTTTTCCTCTAGTCCAAGTGGGAGGACATGTTATTTATTGTAATTCATTTATTTAGGAATTAAGCTTATCTTCCTTAAGAGGATGTTGACACTTTGCACACACCTATTATGGATGTTGGAATTCATATATTGGTGAGTAAACTAGTAGAAAATTAGTAATATGTGACTAAATAAACTACTGAAAATTTGCAAATAAACTACTAACTTGGTTGTTAATTTGCAATTTTTAGTAGTTTATTTAGTCACATATTACTTTTTTCTACTAGGCATACGGTACTTAGTAACTCCTCTCCTCATCTATATCTAAGAGATTCTCCTCTCTCATTTCTAGGTGGTTATTGTAATGAGATTCTCTCTCTTAGGATTTGCCTCATTCATAATATCACAAGGGGTTTTTGTTTGTTTTTTCTCTTTCAAAACTTCTTGTTTCCTTGTCTTGGCTCCTTTGGTTTATGCTCCTAGTTTTTAATTTCTCATGGTAACAATCTTCTCATATAATAACCCTCTCAGATTATTATTTATTTCCTTTCTCTTGTTAACTTTTCCTTTCAGATAATTTTCTTGAAATCAAATATTTTTTGTTTCATCTAGATTCCATCCTTTCCTCAACTACCAACTTTCCTTTTAAAAATTCTACATTGCAAAATTTAGGATTTTGAGGTGTCTCATGTTGTCATACTTGTCTAACTTGTTATGTCCAACATGAAATCCTTTATAAGGAAGGTGTCCCCTCTAAGATAAATTTCCTTGTATTCAATTATTTTGGATTTGATCATCCATGCATCCTTTCCTCAACTGTCAACTTTTATTCCCAAAATTCCACTTTAAAATTTTGAGGATTTTAGGGATTTCATGCTATCGTACTTAACCAACTTGTCATGACTATCATGTCATCCTTGGAAAGTTGCATTCTCCCCTCTAAGCTCATTTTCAACTAAATCCTATATTTTGCGTCCTTTCCTCAAATACCAACTTCCTTTCCCAAAATTCCACTTTGAAAATTTCAAGATTTGAGGTTTCTTGTATCATCATGCCTATCAAAGATTAATGGAATTTTCCCCCTTCTTCCCTTATGGGTATGAGAAGTCTTGAAAATGTACATTTTGAACAAAAATCCTTATATATCTTTCTACATATCTCAAGATGTCATTGAAAGCCTCCAAATGATGATTTTTTAATATTTGAGGACTCTTTGAGGTCTTTTAGTACCTTTGGATCCTTCTAAGACACGGATGGTGGAAAAATTCATATGGTTGATGATGGAAAGGGAATGAAATCCAATGTATATACATGCGAGGGTGATATTAGTATACATGGGAGGTTTCTACAATTATAAATGACAATGGTTATTTTCACATGATCTTTGGCTAGTGTTGAAGATATATTTGTCTAGAAGGACTAGAGAGAGGTAGAACACAGAGGAGGCAAAATAGTTAAAAATCCAATTAAAAAGTGATATTTATAAGAAGCCTTTAGATTTCAATTTCTAGTTCTAGATAGAGATATTTTTCTATTGAATGATATGCATTCATCCCAAATTTTCAATCCATTATAAATAATTGTAACCTTCATGGATTGGAATATTAAAGGTAGAATCAACCTTAGTTGAATATCTCTTGTTATATATATA